>JAXQQM020066630.1:0-68000 GCA_034641835.2 Pinus albicaulis
AATGGAGATTGAGAGAAGGTAAGCTGGTTTATTCATGATTGGAGCCACTATTCCAAACGGAAAAGGCTTGCTGAGTGGGACCAGGGTGGTCATCCCCAATGTTGTTGCAATGAATTTGGTACATTCAAGATGATAAAGGAATATTATTCATAGGAGCCTCATCCCGTGTTACTACTATTGGGAATTCAAAAGTAACAAAGCTATCTATCTTGACATTCTTGTCCCCCATGGCCGATTCTTCCTGATGGGATTAACTGACCTCAGAGTGTACTGGAGATTGACAAATAGAAGGATCGAGATGCTCTAGGACCAACTGTTTAACAACACTACCAGCCTCCAATTGATCATCAATTGAATGTTTTTCCTCAGGCCCCTGATTCTCCCCACTGGTTTCTCTGTGTCCTTCAATTCTCAGATCCTGATCAATGATTTTCCACTGCTGTTTTGAATCTGGAGTTTAAATATTGGGAGTGGATATGTTATTCGAAGGATGGTGAGGTCTTGACACAGAAGAGACCGATGGTCCAGGCCTTGATATGGCAGCTACTTTTTGTGGTCCTGTCTTCCTATTATCTCTTTATGACATGGATAGTTCCTTTTCTGCCCTTGAAATAAGATCTCCAAAGAATGTCTTTCTTCACAAATTTGCACTCTTCTTTTCCTTCTTACAACTCGTCTTTCCTGTAGTTAGTAGAGTGGGGGGTGTTTGTATATGTTGATGTTGTCCTACTGGCACACATGGGCCCTATGTGTATCAATTCATCTTATAAGTGCTTCAGTTTCTACAACAGTGAGCCTGCCCAAGTTTGTTAAAGCGATGCACAGGTTCTTATCTCTCGTCTTGCAGCCTGAAAATGGCTAAAGGCACCCTAAAAAAAACACCAAAATCAACTCCTAGGTATTCCGAGTAAGACATTGGTGAGCACACTCAAGTTTGTTAGACGTGCGCGAGGTTCTTGCCTCTGTCTTACTACCGACAGAGTAGTGTTGAGACACTCTAAGAAAAAAAAAACAAAATGCTTAGAAATTCAACTCCTAAGTGTCCCAGCAAGACATTGGTGAGCCCGTTCAAGTTTGTTAGAGCGCTGCGCAGGTTCTTACTTCTCGTATTATTGCCCGACAATTGTGTCATTGGAGACACTCTATGAAAACACACATAAATATCACTTCTAAGAAACAACTCTAATAGATTGGATTGTCATTGCCATCCTCGAAAACGATGCCAAAATTTGGACTATATAAATCACTGTTAAATGAATAAACAACACACATTAATTATCAATCCAAGGATGTCTATTTATTCCAATGACAGTTGCACTGTCTGTGCCGATACACCAACTAGAAGTAATTTCAAAGAAAAGAAATCGTTGCTGAAGTAAATGCTAGAAGTAAATCACTCACGCAGAATTAAAAGGATCTACAGGATGGGAATCACACTTCTATTAATCTGTTCTAATGCGCCGCACAACAAGTAACTTGTTGGTGTCTCTAATATCATATGTGTAAAATCATACAAAGTATTGAAATTGAAGTAGATATATTCACATCTGAGCAGCAACAACAACACTCTATTGATACATAAACTGAAATACAATTACATACACACAAATATTTTAATCACTGCAATCCCTGCTAAGAAGGAGGGCCCTTCCTCCCTAGCAGGGCGTAGGTAGGAGAAGAACTTAACAGAAACTAAATTGAATAATGCATGTAACAACAATAACATGATGATCTGTATTAATCTGAACACAATTACAGAGCAAAAATAATGCTATTATCCACTAACCTTTCGACCTTTAGGGCTGAAAACTATATAGTGGTTACATCAGAAAATCAAGGGATAGATCAGTCATGAGAATCTTATGATTCTCATGCTGATAAAAATAGAACACATATAGTCATAACCAATTTTTAATCAATTTTTGACTAGAAAATAAAAGATTACAATCAAAACCGCCCTTAGGCTGTTATCCCAAAAACAAAATGCTAAACAACTTCTCTAGCTATTGTAATAGAATCAAAATTGTAGTGTAAAAACCAGAGGAAAGATCAACAACAATTGTTGATGAGATTAGTCAATGGTACAACTATATCAACAGTTTGCCAGCGGGTCTGTAACAACATAGTGTAACAGCAGTTGCTGGTGGGTTTGTAACAACAAGGTGTAACATCATCGCTTTGCTGTAACAACACCCTCTTAACTACTCTTGTGAACTTTGTGCTTGGGATATTTGGTGCTATAAATTACATCTGAAAAGGCAACACAAAGACCATCGAATTTCTCCAAACATTCACCATCGATTAGTCATAAAAGGGTACGATATATCATAATAATTGGTGAATTGGCAGAGTAATAAAAGCAAGGTGAAACAACACAAGTTAGGGTAGAAAGGTAGGAGAAAGAGGCAAAGATACTCCCATTGGTTATATTTAAGAGGAAAAATAGGGAAAAAAAAGGTAGGAAAAGTGTACAAAACTGACACCCAACATGTATCTCAAAGAAAATGATGTTCTATGTGTGCCAAAAGAATCTAATCCATTGTATGTTTTCAAAGAATTTCCTACCAAAAAAAATTCTTGGATCTCAAGCATTAAAGGAGCATAAAACGTACAATTAATTAAGGTTTCCTAACTTTCCCAACCTTTGTGCTCACTTATAGCCATCACTCGTTCATATCTAGTTTGCAAATTTCTTTGAAAGATGTTGGTTACAATCAATTTATAGATTTTTCATGGATAGCCAAAGAATGTATCATGAAACTAACCATATGGGAGAGTGTGCAATTGACTTCCATGGGCATTGGAAGGGAAAAATTTGTGGAAAGATGGCTGCATTACTTCTAATTTTAGGAATGTAGGACTCTTACAAGTCTTTTCATAAGGAATGTAGGGCTCTTACAAGTATTGTCATAAGGGTACTCAACCCCATGATTTACTAACAACATGAGAGGACCTTTCCACCAAATTTCTCACATGAATTCAATGATTAGTATTAATAAGTCAAAGAAGGTGGACAACTTCTTTTAAGGCACATGGTGAATACATATGATTTCCAAGGGTGACACTTGGAAAATGGAGTATTTAATTTCCCATAACCCCCTTTTCCTCTTTCCATATAGTGAAATCATAGCCCCTATTATGCTCTACACAAAATTATTGAACCATTATATTCCAATATTATTATTTACATAGCTTTATTACACTATGCCAATCTTGAATCATGGTCTATATAAGTATATTTACATCACACATGCCTAGCCATTCTCTAATTGGGCCTTGGCCTTGAAATTTGCACTAGGAATAAATACTAGCATATATACAACATTTGCATAATTTTGAGTCACTACATGCCAAGGGTCAAATTTAAGATATTAAAAATTGAGTTAATACATGCATTAAATGACTAGTTTTAATGATAACAAATGAGGTGGATAGTTTCATTTAAGGCACATGGTGGAAAAGAGGGCTAACACTTGGTAATATTGGATTTTCTCTCCCATTGTTCCTCTTTCCTCTTCCCCTCTAGTAGAATCATAGCCCCTCTTGTGCTCTCTACAATCATCTTTGACCATTGTATATTTATTCCAGTATCAAAATTTATATAACTTGATTTCACCATGGTAAGCTTACCATGTGATCCATATAATCATAAATACATCACACATTCCCAACCATTAAGTAGTTGGGTCTTGGCCTTGATCACATTTTTAATTCCCATCATTATAACCACACATTTATTGTTCACATATAATCCAATCTAATACATTTACATTCTCCTCCACTTTGAAATAACATTGGTATTGGCACTTCTCAAGATCAAAACAATATGGAAATGCCTCCTTTTTAGCATCCTCTAGTTCCACTGTAGCCTCATCGGTTTTGTTGTAGCATAACTTGACTCAGCTAAAATTCAAGAGAGGTTCTGAGCAATTCAAGGTTGTTGAGGAACAGTCGTTAAAATTTCAAGAAGACCTACAACATGCTCAAAAGGATAACCACAAGCTCAATGTGGATTCATCATCAGATGGGAACTGGAACCAAAATCAGTGAAGAAACAACATTGGAGGTGTAATATAAGCCAGAGGAGTAGTAAAGAATAAAAGCGTGCATCCAGGGTCAAGTCGGGCTTATTCGCGTGCAGAACAATTTAGGAGTCGGGCCGATTGATGCGTTCAGAACATTGCACACAGGTTAATGTCGAGTTGTGAAAATATACGTGCAAAACAGTGTTCGAAGGCTAAATTTCAATCACATGTGGAAGGCCTGATTGCATATCACAAATCGTAATTCCAAAGCTCAGAAGGAATAGAACAAGGTTAGAACCACTGAAATGTGAAATGCGATACGAGGACCGAATGCGATATATTTCGAAGCTCGAGTCTAAAGTATTTAAAGTCCAACCGTGGGACCCTCTCGCACATACCACATCGCACATCACAAGTTCAGGAGGAATGGCGCTAAGGAATATGTTATAAAGGCCGAAATGTGAAATACGATAACGAAATAGATGCGATGGAAGCTATCGCTAAAGTATAAAGGTTTTTAAGTCCGGGTACATGGGTTTTTCCTTTGTAAAAATTACATCAGAGGGAAAAAGCGGATTATAATGTGGAATGTTGGAATGCTAAAATGCGACAAAGAAGAAAACACGATACAATTTTTCAAAGATAATGGAATATATTTTAAAGTACAGTCTTACGGTATTTACAAAGGAAAGTCTGAATGCAGGGCAGACTCGTTTAAGAAAATACTCGACGCTAAGTGCAGAACAACAATATGCGTTTGTGATAGTTCATTAATCAAATACTAAATGCTGCGGGCACGAGTGGAAGAGGCAGATCAGGTAGTAGGTGACATGATGACAATGTTTGAAACACAAAAGCATGGGCAAAGTCCGGTGGAGATGTGTTTATGCAGACTATTAAGATATCACATCTGAAACGGGAGGAGACACATCAACAAAAAATCAGATTCAACAAAAGGATTATATTTCAAGTTTTATTTTGTTTTCTTTGTTAAGATCGAAGCTACAATGATGTCTTCAATTGCAATGTAATAAGTAGTTTAACAGTTTAGGTAGTCTAGGAGTTTCAAGAAGCTCGAGTAGTTACAAACTGCTTTTGTTGGTATTTAAGGAAGAGAGAAAGAGAGAGGAAAGGTTCTGAGTTCTGGACCTCTTGGAGACTACATTTTTTACTTCTTTTTTTGATAGGTGAATGAAAGAAGTTGCAAGTTTCCTGCAACTGTTGATGGTGATTCATGTTTCTTGTGTCATTTATGTTGTTTCTTCCTTGAATGAAGTGAAGTAAAGAAGCAGCTGGTCTTTGATTTACATATGTAAGTAAGAGTTAAATAGCATTAATAAGCGCTCCTTCACTCCATATTCTCTCCGTTCACAAATTATCTCTGGAACTTAAAAGTAATAGATTATGTGTTTACAACATATTATTTTGAGTTTCCCCTCTCTCCATGAACTCTCTCTGAAACTCAAAAATAATAGATTCTATGCTTACAACATATTATTTTGAGTTTCCTCTCTCTCCATGAATTCTTTCTGAAACTTAAAAGTAATAGATTCCGTGTTTACAACATATTACTTAATTGAGTTTCCCCTACAGTTCTTCTTTTCCATTCAGATATGAGCAGTCAATGGCATTATGAAATATTTTATTATTCCAGATCATTAAGGATTTTAGAAAAACAGTTTCCAGAGGGACATAACAAAGACCTCGTGATAAAATTATTTCTGTGACACACTTTAAAAATGTCTTAAGCACTTATTCCTTTCACAACCGAGGGATTTTCTCTTAAGATACAATAGGTTCCAAAGTGTTTCCATTGCATCTTTATCTATGCAATGACTTTATTATATAGCAATGTTACTTTCTTGCTTAGAATGTGAAATGGTTCTATTTGGAACTCTCCCTTTGGTTCAATGTGGATCACATCCTAATTTAATCGCATAGTTGGGATCGTGTACATATTGATTAAGCAAGGAAACATGAAAAACATTATGAACTCTATTGTTAGTGGGCCAAGGACTTCAAATGACCCACCATATCTAGGTATCAACTTGGCACAACTTCCAAAATTCAAGGAAATTTTTCTTATTCTCACTCAAAAGAAAACATGATCCACAACACAAAGTTATTTATTCACTCTATTCTTATGTACATAACTTTTCTTCCTCTCTTGGGTTGCCTTCATTTTTTTCCAAATTTTAGAAATCATTGAAACCATTCCTTTATCATTTATGGCCCAAGAATGATTCTATTTTATTTGATTATTCAAACTCACTAGCTTTCTACATCTTCTACCATATAAAGATTCAATGGACTCATTTTCAATGCTACTGGATGCCCATTATTATACACAAAACCTAATAAGTGTAGATAATATTACCACTTTGATAAGAAATCCATCACATACATACAAAACATGTCTTACTCACTTAATTCATTTGTTAAGTTTGTCCATCTATTTGTGGATGGTGGACAATGTCGGCATTCAACTACACACCCAAGTCTTGAAAAATGCTCTTCCACAAATTATATGTAAACATGATATTGTTATCATATACAAGGTAAACCACACAATCTAAATGTTTCCTTGATAATTATCTTTGCAAGTCATCAATTTTATGAGTGGAATTAACAAGAAGGAATGTGCTACTTTGGATAACTTATCCACCACAACCATGATAGAATCATGATACCTTAATGTGGTTCTTAACTTGACAATAAAATCGATAGTTATGATGTCTTTATACCACTTTGTAATTAGAGAAGGTTGTTATAAAAATAGTGGATAATGATGTTCAACCTGAACTTGTTAACATTTGATACATATGACAATATATTCAATGCCATCTTTCTTTATCTCAATCCAAAAGTTTTGCTTTCTTGTTGTAGCAATCATTTTCTGGTAACTTGGATGTCCAAAATATGACATCTTATGTATTCCATCCCTAATAATTCTTCTCAAATCTAAATAGTTGGGAACACACATTATATTTTTATAAGTAATAAGCTCACCACCATTCAATTGAGAGCCTTTATATCTTTTCCTATTTTATCTCATTGCAATCAATCTTTCATTAAAGTGTTCATCTTCAACAAGGGAATCAATGACTCGCTTCTTCAAATTTGATTTACATATGCTAATATTTGTTACAAGCACCTTTATGCTAAGTGCATTTGCAATCTAGTTTTATTTTTCTCTCATGTGATTGATCTCAAAATTAGACTTACAAAGAAATTTTTTCCATCTAGCTTTCCTAGAATTCACGTTTGCACTGTCAAATAAATATTTCAAGGCATTACGATCAATTCTAAGCTCTAATATATTTCCATTAAGTAGTTTTTCCACATGTTTAGGGCATGCATTGTTGTATCAATTTATAAGTCATAAGTAACATAATTGTGTCATGTTCTTTCAATTTACTTAACTCATAACATACTACATGATTAATTTGCATGAGAATTCCACCAAATCCCTCCACTACCATAACAAGGGTTTGTAACATCATTATAACCTTCAAACCCCAAGTTTGTTTTTTTTGCGATTGTGTTTCGTATTTTTGAATCTTTTTTTTACACCATCTTTACATCATTTTTGCACCATATTTATGGCACTAAAAATATTAAAACATATGCTATTATTGTTTGCATTGAGATTGCATTGATGTTGCATCGTGTTGTGTGTGTTCATCATATTTTTGTCTCTCATTCGTAATGTGAAATGATCATGCATCACTTGCATCATTGTAACATTTTACCATAAAATCAATGTGTTTTTTCATAGTCATATAGTGTCATGTTAACATTGTCATGGATTCTAGGATAAAAATAAAAATAAATTAAATAAATTATGCTCTATGAAATTGTTGTCATATTTTCACACAATTCTGGAATCTAGGGAGTTATAATTGAGCATTGACAAGAGTACAATCTGCAAAAATTGATGTGAACCATAAGGTAAATATGAAGGGAATGATATAACCTGGTGTAAAGAATCTTTGTGTTCTGACGAAAGTAAAAAAATAAGCTAGAGAAGGGGAAATTTAGAGCAAATCATAATATCATATCTTTGTATGGTTTGATATAGCCAAAGTGCATCACACTCAACAAACCCAAGTGTATAACAATGGGGGATAATGTATTATTTTTTATGAAAAAATGTTGTATTATTGCTTTGTATAACAAAATTGTAACTAAATGATTAGGCAAACATATCTTTCCTCCATGTAACCCATATTTTCTTTTCAAGTTCCAATATAATACACTACATTGAAGAAGAAAAACAACCACCATTCAAGTTGTTACTATGTAACTAGTGTTGGGATAGATCACTTTGTTATGAACCTTACACCTTAAAAATGATAAGAAACCAATAATCATGGTCCAGTTTGAGGGGGAAACCTTCATTTTACATTGTATAAGATAATATTTCATAATCCTAAGATCAGTTCTCCTTGGTATACATATAGGAGGCCAATGGTACAATTTAAATGAAAGGTTCTAGCCGACCTCCTAATATAACAAATAAAATAATAATGAGTGCTTATTATGGCCTTAACATAGCCCCCCTCTTTTTAAAAAATATTTGCCCTCAAGGCTTGTAATTAAGGGTGTTTCTTTATGAATTGCTCATTTTACCATGTAGCTTCTTCTAAAGGTATATTCTTCCACTTGATTAGGTATTCCATAATGGTTCTATTATGAATATAGAGAATTTTGATCCATAACTTTTCCTGGTTCAAGCATCAACTTCCCTTGTTCATTTAATTATGGACGTTATGTTTGCACTCACATAATATGTTGCACAACCATTTTTAGGAAAGGTACATGAAAGACCTTATAAATGCAAGAAGAAGGAAAATCTAACTCATATGCTACTTGTCCAAACCTGTGAATAACATTATTTTTCTTGATTTTCGATTGCTTATAAGGTTGTAGTTTGAAAAATACCCATTTACCCTCCTTAAATTATCTTTCACTTCATTGTTGATCTGCTTATTGCTTCATCACATTTTGCATAATTTGAAATTTTCCCTTAAAATTTTCAAAGTTACTTTAATATTCTCCATATGTGACTCTATTTCCTATACTTCGAACTTATATTGTAAAAAATAGGACATATTAGGAGTTGGGTATCCATAAAGGTCCTTAAATGAGGTCATTTTAGTAGATGTATGGTAGGTATTATTATACCACCATTTTGCCAATGGAAGCCACTTCATCCATTGAGATTACTTATTTGAAGAGTAACATCATAGGTAACTCTATAAACACTTGTTAACTATTTTTGTTTGACCATTTATTTTTGGATGATATGCTAAACTCATCACTAGAGTTGTTCCATTCGTCTTCCATAATTACTTCCAAAAATTACATGTGAATTTTGGATCTTTGTCATTTTTTATTACCTTAGGATGACCTTTAAGTCTATTAGTTTCCTTCATGAACGCTTACACCACTTTACTTTTTGCGTAAGTTATTTGAATTCGTTAAAAATGTGCATATTTTGTGTCTATCGACAACCACAAAATGACATCTTTACATTCAATTTTTTTGTATCCCTTTAATGGAGTCCATTGATATATCTTTCCATCTTTGATTAGGTATGTGTAATTCCTGGAGTAACCTTGGACATTTTTTTTGTCTCTCCTTTATTTCTTTAGCAAACATGGCATTCCCTTATAATTTTTTGAATATCTTTCTTCATTCCTTCCCCAATTTTTTTTTGATCCTTTCATATTTTTTAAGAAACCTAGCATGTCCTGCCATTGAAGAGTCACAAGACTCATGAGAAAACTTCATCTATCACAACAACTGGAAATTATTTTCCTAATTTCTATTTTATTTAACAATTTATTGCAATTTTCTACGACAAATATCAAATAATTCACGCTATTATTTTCACATATACAACGTAGAAGAAAATAACGCTGAAAACTGAGAAAATTATAGCGTACACACACACACACACACACACACAAAAGTGATACTGTTACTTTTGGACAAATTTCCCTGGAAAAACCTAACTTGGGAAAACCAGTGAAATAGTTGAGGGTTTTATTATTATGAAACAGTGAGAAATTATGAGTACAATCTCGATGCTAGAATTTGGAAATCCTACAGAGAGAAATACTGGAAAAAATATAGTGAGGATTTTTTCTCACCCCACAGGAAAATATGGGCTTTGACTGAAGCTCTAAGTGAGTCGTCCAAACTTCCTCTACGTAGGCCTGTGTCACCCTAGCGTAGTCCCTTCCTACAAACAACCTGAATCAACTTCTCTGGTAGCCATATTGTCTGCCACTAGCAGAAAAAATCTCTCTCCAGCGTTTTGGAAGCCTTTCTCGGCCTCTGGAACTGAAACTCAACTTATCTCTAGAAAAATCGAATTGCCCTCTTGAGGATTCTGCGCACTGTGGTTCTTATACCTCTATGAAAAAGCACTCGATAGATCTGGAAATATTCCTCAAACCTCACTGTCCTTGTCCCTGCCCCTTACTGTCTCTAATTCCTCACTGAAGCTCGAACTCTTCAACAACTGATTGCTACTACTCTGGAAAATTGAATTCTCCAAGTATCTCTAGTATATTCTCCAAGTGCTCATTGACTTCTTCTTATAATCCACTATTGGGGGTCCGACGACCAAGATTAAATCTTAATCAAGGGCTAGGATAATCTTGAATTCGATTCATGTGATTTTGTAGAGAATTCTCACCTTGAATTAATTAATTTTGATTAATTGACCATAATCCCTAAGTTTAGACTTAGGAAATATTTAAAAATTGACTAATAATATAATTAATCATATCTAGGTGGAATTTCCAGAAACAATTTATGGGTTTTGGATATCTCATTTTTTCTAGCCTCTCCACCAAATTTTGTGACTATAACACATCTGATGCTACAAAAAATAACACTCCCTCTTAGTGAGGACTGTGTTCTAGTGCTGCACACCCTACTACAATACTTTGTCTCTGTATCATATCCTGTCATGCTACTGATGTCTGGCTACTGCTACCCACCAACCAGTGTGAAAATATGATGCTGCATATGTGCTACTTCTGACATTTCCACACTGCTTCCAACTCTACATCTGCATTATAACTCCCTCTCATTTATTGCTACAACAATTGCAACAACTGTAACTGAGAAGTGTTCGGAATATTGGATCAGATGTGTTTAGTATGATGCATCTACCTCTCGAGTCTTTGACTGCTACTAGCCTATGTACTACCTCTGAATAATATGTGTTGCTGCTGACTCTGCACTTCACTCTCCAACATCTAACTAAACCTAGTATGCAACTGTCACTCTAGAATCTGGCTGCATCTATGAAACTAATTTATCGTGCTACAGTGGGCTCTCATAGCCAGGTAATGATCCATGAGGTGGAATCCTTAGTGGAACATGCCCAAGTCTGTAGCTCTCTAGGGCGACAACTCCAAAGTCACCCCACCTCACTTCTGGAGGTATGGCTGCCAATATCACAAAGTCTTCCTCCAACCTGGAAGACAACTTGTCAATCTCAGCTGACGCTACCTCCCGGTACTGCTTCTTCTGCTTGTACTTCTTCCTAAGAGGACACTGCATGCTGTAGTGACTGAGCTCACCACATTTGAAGCACTTGATATTTGACAAGTCCTTCTTCTTCTTCTTTATTCACTCCCCTTACCCCTGATTAAGACCCTTTGATGTGAGGGCTACATTTTCCTCCTCCTTCACCCCCTTCAATCCGCTAATACTGCTGCCACTAATGGATATCTTTAGCAGAGCTTGCCTCAACTCCTGTTGTTGCAAGTCAGACTACATCTTGTCCCATTTTGATATCTTGTCTCTTCCTAATATACTTTGGAAAAAAACTTTCCACTCCTCAGAGACACTGTTGAATGAAAAACTCACTATCTCTGTTGGTTTAGGTGTTGCCTCAACTATTGCAAGCTAATATCATACATCCTGAATCTTGGTGAGGAAGGGATCTATGCCTTCCCCCTTTTCCATCCTATGCATCTCATATTTTCTTTTAGGAATATCTTCCATTGCTCAGAAGTACCCTAATATAGCGTGGAGATAACATCCCACATCTCTTTGGAAGTATCCTTGCAAGCTATGTGTGAGACTATATGGTCCCAAACTCCATCCAAGATGAACCACTTCCCCTTCTCCATTCTATATTATTTTAGCTGATCAACATCCTGAGGAACTACCACAAAAATATCAATTTAGAGCTTCAAGCATATCTATCCAATAGGAGGAACATTGTGGCCTTCCAGATGACATAGTTAGAAGAACCCTCCAACCTATCCTGATCTCTAAGTCTGGTTATGGCCATCTTGAAAAATGTCGAAAACCCCCTCTTTCCTTCTACTTGGCTGCTGCTTTGCTACTCGCACTCCCTTCTGGAATGCGTGGATCTGCTAGCTGCTATTGCCAATATGGATGGAAAAATAAAAATTATGAGACTTAAAGTTCACTGAGAGAAATTTTCCCTCTGCTATGTGTGCTTTTATCTTCCACCTGACGTTGGTTTTGCTGCTACAAAACCCTCTACATCCAACCAAAAAATCTGATCTGCGAAAATATGAGTTACTGCTACTCCCTTTGAGTACTGGAATCACTATATTGGGCAAATTGAATTTTTTGTAACCCTGCAATTGGAAATAAATCTTCTGCTCCAGCAATTCAGCCTACTTGTCAAGGAACTAAGCAACCTCTAAGAATTTCGGCCTGATGCTCCCTCTGAGTAACGAAATTATTTCCCCCGCTTCTGAGATTCCTTGATGATCACTTTGATACCATGTGAAAATTTCATCTATCACAACAAATGGAAATTATTTTCCTGATTGTTAATTTATTTAACAATTTATTTGCAATTTTCTACGAAAAATATCAAATCATTCACACTATGATTTAAAAAAATAAACCGCGGAAGAAAATAACAATGGGAATTGAGAAAATTCTAGCACACACACACACACAAAAATGACACCATTATTTTTGGACAAATTTCCTCGGAAAAACCAACTCGGGAAAACGAGTGCAATAGTGAGAAATTATGAGAACAATCTAGATGTCAAAATCTGGAAATCCTACAGAGAAAAATACTGGCAAAAATCTAGTGAGGAATTTTCCTTAGCCCATAAAAAAATAAATGCTCTAATTGCAACTGCAAGTGAGCCATCCAAACTGCCTCTCAGCCTTATTACATCACCCTAATGCAGTCCCTTCCCGCTCATATCTTGAATCAACTCCTCCCGTAGCCGTCCCGTCTGCCACTAGCTGAGAAATTGTCTCTCCGGCCTTCTGTAACCATTTCCCGACCTCTGGAACTGAAACTCAACTTCTCTCTATCAAAATCAAATTGCCATCAAGAGGCTTTTGCACAACCCTTGCGCCAACCTCACTGTGGTTCTTCTGCCTCTCTGTAAATGTACTTGCTAGATTTGGAAATCTTCCTATATCCTCACTATCCTTGCCCCTCACTTTCTTTGGTTCCTCACTGAAGCTCGAACTCTCTGGAAACTAACTACTGCTACTGTGGAAAATCTAATTCTCTAAGTGTCTTTGGTGTCTATGGTGTATTCTCCAAGTTCCCATCGACTCCTTCTTATAATCCTTTGTTAGGGCTCCAACGACCAAGATTTAATCTTAATCAAGGGATAAGATAATATTGAATTCGATCTATGTGAGTTTCTAGAGAATTCTAACATTGACTTAATTGATTTTGATTAATTAACTATATTCCCTAAGTTTAGACTTAGGAAATATTTAAAATTCGGCTAAAAATCTAATTAAGCCATCTCTAGATGGAATTTATAGAAATGATTTTTGGGTTTTCGAGATCTCATGTATTCTAGCCTCTTCACCAAATTTCTTGACTAGAAAACATTCAATGCTACAAAAACTAACAACTTCCTTAATATTTATTGCTTCAAATTTGATTGATGGCATAAAAATATCCTACCCTTGAACTAAAGTATATCTCTTTTATACTCCTATCATTCCATAGAGTTCATTCCATTCTTTATACATTGATTTTTTTGTTTACTACTATTGTCATTTATCCATTCATGGAAAGCTTCTTCCATTCATACTAGAATAGAAGATGTAATTGAAAATAAACTTTAGGCTTCTTCTCTTATAGAAAGAGCATCCATTACCACATTTTCCTTCCCCTTCTTGTAGATTATTTTAAAATCAAACCCTTGCATTTTTGTGCTCATTCTTATTTCTATTCTAATGAAAATATTTGCTCCAAAAATGAATTTAGGATATCATGGTCTATCTTGACTTGAAAGTGTCTCCCATTGAGATATTGTTGCCATTTTTTATTACATGTAGAATTGGTTCCATTTCTTTTTCATATGATTCTTTCACCAAATCTTCTCCCTTGAATTGTTTTCTTTCAAAAACCAATGACACCCCTTCTAGCACCAACATGGCTCCAATTCCTTGTCCTGATGCTTCACATTTTATTATGAATTTTTTCCCAAAATCAAGTGTTTCCAATATTGGTATAGAAGACATGTCATAATTTAAGAGAGAGAATTCCAAAATAGCCTCATCATTCCAAACAAATGGATTTTTCTTCTAGAGAAATATGAGTGAGTCTATAATGCGTGCATAATTCCTAATAAATTTATGATAATATCCCGTAAATCCCAAAAATCCTTTAAGACTCATGATGTTCTTAAGAATAGGCCATTTTATAATAGCTTGGATATTTTGTGGTAACACCTTGACTCCTTCCTTTAAAACAATATAACCCAAATACTCTACTTCTCGTTTCTCAAAACCTCATTTAAATATTTTTACATATATTTGATTGTTCTCGAGAATTTATAGAAATTTATCCACTTGTTTAATGCGCTATTCCCATAATTTGATATAGATAAGAATATCCTAAAATAACAACACAAATTTTCTAACATAGGGTAAAAAAATATTTCTCACAAGGATTTGAAAAGTGGAAGGAGCATTATTCAACCCAAAAGGCATGACCAAGAACTCATAATGTTGTTCATGTGTTTTAAAAGTTGTTTTGGGAACATCTTATTTCCTTAATATGATCTAGTGTTATCCTACTTTAAGATCAAGCTTTTTAAAATAAACCACTCCATGAAGTTCATCTATATATATATATATATATATATTCTCACCATCACTATTGGAGCTAAAATGAATTACTATGTTGAATAGTACCTAAATCTAGCTTATCTTGTACCATTTTATCAATCTCCCCTTTTTGTTGATGACAATATCTATAAGTCCTTGTATTAGGAGGAATGGTTCCAGGTATTAATTTTATTAGATGTTCATGATCCCTAGATGGGAGTATACTTTTTGGAATTTATTGGAAAACGCTATGGTTTTTTTCCAAGGTTCATTTTAAGTCCTTGGGAACTTTTTCATTTTCCTACTTAACTTTAGTATAATAAAGTTTAACCAAAAAACCATTGCTTCGCATTTTTACAAGATTTTCCATTCTATGAGAGCTAACAACTTTAGAAGGTCCATATTTTAACCCTTTGAGATAATATTGAATTACTTCCAATTCAAATTTCATGAATAATTCATTATAACTTGTAGAAATCATACCCAATTTTCTTAACTATTGAATCCCTAAGACACCATATCCACCTCTAATTGGAATTCCATACATCAATATTTCCAATATATATTCTCCCATAGCTTATTTAATGTTGTGACATTTTCCCACGCAATCAATACTCCCTCTATTGGCAAGTGAAACTTGAAAATTTGTAATTCGATATATAAAACAATTGAGGTGTTTGCTAATCTTTGATCAATGGAGTTACAAGCACTACCTAAGTCAATAAGTAGTACAACCCTTTGCTTCTTAATTTAACTGACTATCATTAGGGTTTGAGGAAATGATAAACTTGCCAATGCATGAACATATATTGCACACCTATATGAATCAATGTTGTGCAAAATTTCCATGTATATTTTCTTCTCTTTTAAGTTGACAATTTCTTCCTAAATTCTTTATGAAGATGCCTCCATTTCCTTTCCATCATTATTTTCATAGGTGAACAACTTTGTTTCTTGACATTAATGCCCTTTTGACCATTTGTTGTTACAACCAAAACATACTCCTTTTTCTCTTCTTTCTTCCATTTCCTTTCACCAAGTAGGTTGAGGTACGATTTCCTTATGAACCCAAAAATATGTTTGATTCATGTGTATGCTCCCATGGAAATATTGTTTGTACCCTTCTTTTTGGCTTCAATATTATGATAAAATTACATAACTTCCATAACATTTTTCCTGATGTTTTAGGAAAAGCAAATGATTAAGTATTATTACAATCCATCCGTGAAGATTCCAACAATTTTTCATCACTCATGTTATCCATTGTGGTAAAAACCTAACATTTTGAATTATAATATTCAATATCGCCAAACTTCTTGACTCTTGTCAATTGACTAAAGTAGCCTTGTTCCCAAGCTTTTCCATATTGTGCTTCTAAGTCTCTTGCAAATAAACCCAAAGTATAATGATAATAATGAGGCTTTCTTTTAACTACCCATTTCTACGATTGATAGAGTTTAATCTCAAAGTTAAAAGTTTCCATGTGAATGCTTTGCTTATCATCCATCATATTGCACAATTCAAAATATTGTGTTATTTGGTGCTCCTAGGTAAAGACACCTGTTCCATCAAAATTCTTTAATTCAACTTTGGGAAGGTTCGTTCCTTTAGGAATCCATCCATGAGTAGCTCAAGAGTTGGACTTAATCCACTTGAAAAATTCTAATTATTGGAAATTTGTTCCACTTGAATATTACCTTTATTGAGTTCCTTTAGTTGTATTACCAATTTTAATATTTTTTTCCATTCCATCCATATTTTGTTCCAACTATTTCATAATATTATCCATTTCTTCCTTATTTTCAGGTATTTTTTTGTCCAATATCCATTTTAATTGATCCTTGCCTCCATGACAACTAATTTTCCAACTTGGTAAAATTGTACTGGACACATTCTATTTCTTCATGACTCATGGATGAGTTTTTAGAAGGTTTAGTGGGTATATTAGCTTCTGTATTTTTCTTTGGAGGCATGGAAGAAGATAATAATAATACTCCTCTTTATCACTAATATAAAAGAATGGATCTCCAATCATAATTTATGTCACTTGTAAGTTGTGTACCTTTAAAACCTTAATTTGGAGACTATCTATATATTTGACCATCACCTTAAAATATCTATAATATTTTAGCCCTCCTAAATATAAATTTGTGTCCCGTAGTACTCTGAAATTTTTTCTTCGCAATTCCACTTGGCATGTATTCTCTGCAATTCCAAAATTTTGATCAAAATTTGATGTATTGACTAAAATTTATAGTTACTTTCCCAAAAATAGTTGATTTTTGACTTCTTCCAAGTGTGAACTTGAAAAGTATTCCATGTGTCCAATTTTCAAATCACATTCTAAAATTTATATTTGAATTAATCCTGTATCTCTATTCATATCTTTGAAAAATTCATAGTATGAAGTGTCCGAGAAAAAAATTATAGTGAAAATGCCAAGGTTACTTGTTTGAAATTGATTTCAAGATCATTTACAGACCCAACTTCCATCAATAATATATCTTAAGTAATACCAAATCGGAATATAATTCTTTTACTAAATATTCGATGTGATCTCTTGTCATTATGATCAAAATTTCCCCATCTAAAACTTCCTAAAAAAATTTATGGTTAAAATTCTAAGATCACATTTCAAATTTATTTCAAGGCCATTCAGAAACCCTAACTTCTATAGGGTGTATCTCTGAAAGTATAATGAATGGAAACATAAAATTTTGATCAAATGCAGTTCATGATCTCTCCTAAATTATCCCAAAATTTCCTAATCTGAATCATCTCCAAGAAAAAATAATGACAAATATGTCATGATGATCATTTGAAGCAGCAAAACCCTAGGTTCATATGCTTTGATACCAAACATTATGAACCTTATGCCTTCAAAATGATAAGAAACCAATAATTACAGACCACTTTGAATGGAGGACCTCCTTTTAACGTGAATACAATGTCTAAGACAAAATTTGATTTTCCTAAGATTAGCTCTATAACTTGGTAAATATATATAGGAGAATATGGGCGTAATTAAAATTAAAAGGGTACAATGAAGGAAAGAAGGGTAAAGGATACTCAATGCCATATCTAAGTATAAAGACTTATTTTATTTCCCTCACCCTTCTTTCCTCCCATGGATAAGTGATGGTTAAAAGCATATATGAGTGATTTTATATGAGGCCTATCTTGGACCTTTTTTAGAGACTATTTTTGGCCCCATTCTAATGCATTCTGTAGCAGCTTCGACCGTTGCTAAGGCATACCTTTTGACAACATTTTAAGGGAATTTATGAAGATTTATTTTAAGGAAAATTTTAGGCTGATCTAAGGCTGATCTAGGTAGATATTGGTGGCCACCCGCCTATTCCACTTGGACCTCCACCATTGTTTCTTCAGTTTTTTAGTTTCCTTAATTTTAGTACAATTTACTATTTTTGGCAGTTTTTTGGGTCCTAAACTTTTGAAGCCATTTTGAGGGACTAAAATACGTTTTTAGGAAAGACGAAGAGACCCAAAAAATTCCCAAACTAATTTGCTAATTTTTTTGGCCCTCTCTTTGAAAGCTTCAAAACGAGGTATTATGATAGCCAAACGGAGATCATATGCCAAAGTTACGACCCTGGGAAGTTGACGTTTCAACTTATCCCTACGGGGCCCACAAGCTTTTGGTGCTTCAATTCCTAGGGTTAGGTTTTTGGATGTTTAGGGTTTATCATTGTATCTCAATGTTAAAAAGGCCATCAAGCCTCATTGCAACATAGTTCGGAGGCATGTAGCTACCACATATCTTCTTAGAGATAAGCTACCATCACCCAAGCTAGCTTATTTCCATTCTGTATGTAAGCATATTTAAGTTCTTTGATATTATTGAAATGAAGTTTGATTTCTATTGCAATTCTATGTTTAGGTTTATATATTTATTCTATTGCATTCCTGCATAAGTTCGGATCAGTGGTATCAGAGCAGTTTTCTCTTTCTCATTTTTTTCTTTGCTTGTCCCCAATAAGGTTAGGGTATAATGAGTTAGGGCTCGATCTGGTTGAACCTTTTGAAGATCAACCTCGTAAGCTCTGACTACCTCCCACGGAGGAAGAAAAGAAAGACAAGGGAGAAAGATATCCTTTCAAAATATTTCTCGAGGAGGCCCTCGAGAAACAAAGGAATGTGATGATGGATAACTTTTCCCAAATCCTTCGATGACTACCCACATACGACACATCTTCATCCGACATCCACTCTGGAGGCGCCACACCTTTTAAGGTACAACTTAAATTTGACATTCCCATATTTGAATGCCATATTGATGGAGATGTCGTAGATAAATGGTTAAATCTGTTGGAAGGATTTTTTTAGTTCATGACTTTTCCAACCGAGAAAAGATTACTTTTTCACTCCTGAAGGCCACCCCGATGTTAAGGACTAGTGGGAAATCTACACTGAGAAAAATGACGAGGGGGAACCCTCATTTTTCTCAGCCATACCCACTTGTAATTCTTTCTGAGACGTCATCAAGGAACAATATTACCGTTTTGCTAGTTATTGGGCCTTCAATTTGTCATAATTTTGTTGATGAAACCATCCATTTTCGCATCATTACATTCACCCATTGTCATTATTTTTAACCATATTTATTCATAAATGCACCAAATTCCCGCATACATGTTTACATGGTTTATTATTATTATTTCTATTATTTTTAATGAATTAAAGAGAATTATGCATGGTTTTACTAATATTAGTTTTGTCAGTGCAAGTTATATAGTTAACCATGTTTCTGCAGTTGTCTCCATGGTTGAGCTAGTAGCACCACTCTAGAATGAAATCTGACACATGGACATTGTTTCTAGAAGCTCCAATATTGGTTTTTGTTGGTCAAATTCCACCTAGCTCGCACATGTGGACCTCCAGGAAAAGATCAAGGGAAAACGCAACAGTTTTGACTAGTCAAATTCAAACATGTTTTCTGAGCAAAAGAAAATGTATCTAAAAACAAAACGATGGGTTTTTTTCAACATGGGCCCAATTAAGTTTTTTTTACACATTTTTTCCAATTTTTTTACCATTTAGGAGATATTTTATGTTCTTTGGAGCCTTATGTTGTAGTTGCGTGAGCAAACATTGCGCCCATGTGTCAATAAACACCCAGTCAAGCATATAGAGGTTGGAATGGAATGTGATTTATAAAATTCATGGAAAATAGGCATCCATTCAATGATATTTAGCCATATGAATCTCCATGAAGTTACATTGTAACCCCTATATAAACACTCCATTGAAACAAAGAAGGAAGGTTAATTTTCTGAAGCATATAGTGAATTGTTAAAACTTTGTTTTACATCCTTTTTAATGAAGAAGTGCCTTGAAGATTTGATGCATAGCTGACTGTTCGTGTGAAGCTTTGAAACCACATATTTGTGGAGGGCACCTACAAACAGTGAAGGTTCTGCATTTTATGTTTTGAATGTAGTTGTTTTCATGCTTTCATTTTATCATTTGATGTAGTTATTTTTAGAATTCCTATTTGTCATTTGTTGTAGTTTTTTACAGAATTCCATTTTTCCATTCGAAGTAGATGTTTCCATAGTTTTCCTTTATCATAGTTTCATTAATCTTCCTTTTCAAATTATCAAATTGTAAGTGATTTATACTTTTACTTTCGAGAACAATAATGATTTATTTTAAAATAGTTTGACAAGTTCATATGTGGTTTACTTCAAAAAGTATTGAGTGATTTATTTTCCAGTTTTTGAATGAGTTCTTTTCATGAGCATGAGTGATATCTTTATAAGTAGTAGTGATTGAGTGATTTCCTTTCAATATATGAGTGAGTTCTTTTTCAGTTCAAGAGTGATTTATTTTCAGAGTAATGGCGATTTTTTTATTTCTTTACAAGTTTCATTGCGATAACATTTCATTTAAAAAACATAAAAATGTATAAATTCCCTTTTCTAGAATTTGATTTTATCTTCGTACACTATATTGTTAGAATTTTTAGAAACTAACAAATTAGTTAAGATTTCTTCATAAGATAGAGAAGGTTTGTTTCTGTTTTTGCATAGTAGAAAGCATGTTGATTTTTAGAACTTAGCTGTAATTTAAATTTATTTCATTAGGAATGTAAGAATGAAGACATCCTTAGAAGAAATCTATACAAATTCAATCATCACACTAATAAACTAAATTAAAAGAGGCTTCTAGCACATGTAGTGCACTTGCACTTCACCAAGTTTACCAACTCTGGTCGATAATTTATGTAATCAATTTAAGATAATTAAATTGGCAAACAATAACTATGAAGACAAATACCTAAAGTGGACTATGTTGCGAAAGGGAAGGGAACAAGATGTGTTGAAGTTAACAAATGGTTTTCATGCCCTTCGCACGAAGCTAGGCATCAAGGATTCCAAGTGGCATTTGGTACTCAATTACCATGACTGTTTGCATAAGTGAATCCATGAAAAAATGGAGTTCCTGGACATATCCTTGCTCGGTGTCGCCTATAGATATGATGTCATGATCGAGCAAAATTTTAAATAGAAGAAGCAGGACTTTGGATCTACGAATCCGAAGAAAGGAAAAGGCACCCCTAAACCGTAGAACAAAGGGAAAATCCAAGGCGGGGGCAACCCAAGACAAATATTCGAAGCCACAAGAAAAGAAAAACACCACAAAATCAAAGAAGGACACGGGAAAGTGGTGTGAGTTCCATAAGATCTCCACTCACAACATGAGTGAGTGCCAAGCCAAGCAGTTACTAGTGGTCCAGTTGAAGGCTTCCAAATTAGATGCATGCTCAGAATCTAAATCAAAACCTGATAAGGGAAATGAAAAAGGGAAGTATATTAGTGATGTGGAGCCCAGTGCCACTATTTCCACAACCAAGATCCATAAGGATGATCCTGAAGACCGAGAGGAGGGGGAGAACTTCTTCCATTCAGAGATGTGGTTGAAGGGTTCTTTGCTGCAATTTATTGTTGATAGAGGGAGCCAAAATAACCTCATTTCAGTAGAGGTTCTAAAGCAACTAGGCCTACCAACCACAAGGCACTCGCAACCATACACCATCGGGTGTCTTCACCAAGGACAAGATATCTGCACTAGCCACAAGTGCCACCTTCCCTACAACATCAAGTCCTTCACGGATGAGGTACTGTGTGATGTTTCTCCTCTTGAAGTTTGTGATGTATTATTAGGCTAACCATACTTGTGGAAGAAACATGTTGTGTATGAATCTAGGCCTCACACTGTTATTATTAATTTGGGAAATAAGTTGTATAGGATACAAGAGATAGCATCACCTACCGCCATCTCTCTAATCACTACAAAGAAATATAGTAAGATCATCTCCTGGACCGGGAAAATTGTTTTCTATATGATTCACCCCTCAAAGCCGGAAGAAGATTGTGGCCATGACCTCCAAACAGGGGCTCCTCTGCTTGTTGGAAATATGATCAGAGTGTTGTCCTTGATGGAAACCCACTTGATAGAGTGTTGTCCTTGAATGGCAACCCACTTGATGAAGTTGATGGCAACCTACTTGATGAAATTGTGCTTGATGGAATATGTCTTGATGATCTTGTTAAATGATGTAAATCTGATGTATCTACAGTGACTACAGAAGGTAATGAAGAAAGGAATTCAGTATGTGCTAGATCTATGATGAAAAGAGTATGTCTCAAGGCATATGCGGAATTGTCTAGGAGAAGTCGTGTATGCACGCGGGAAATAACGTGACAAGTCGCGTATGGGAAAAAGCGCTCATAAAGTACAAAACCAGGGGTAACCACCATGGTATTGACCCATTGTATTGAGTAATGATTCGTCTATATGACCCCGTCCAGGAATACCATCGGAAGTGATGTGGTTTTGGCTCATGGTATTGAAAAAGGGTAAACCTATATAAGGAGAAGAAATTCATTGTGCAAATGATGGGTGTGGGAGCAAGATGTCTGAGCTTGAATGAATGCTTCTCTCTGAAGTATATCTGAATGGAAAGGGTTACAGTTGAATGATAGATCTGAATGCATGAAGCACCTATGAAGAAAATGATGAAGAAGGGAATCTAGATCTGAAATGTATTTGTATTTGCTACATTTGTTTATGGAATGATTAGATCTGAGATGAGGCGAACATCTGTCTGACGTAAAGGGTAAAATCTATGTGATGTGTCTGTTCTGAAGAATTGCAATGACCTAAATGTCTGAAGAACCATACGCTAGTTTGCCGCAGAAGAAGCGCGTATATACGCGGCTTCGCTGAAGAGAAAGAGCGTATGCGCAGTGAAATTAGCTCTGTAATATGTACAGAAGTATACGCGGGTTTGTATGGTAGAAGGCGCGTATATACGCGGGATCAGTGAAAGGAAAGCGCGTATGCAAACTAGGGTTTGCTGAAGCATGGGGTATGAAATGTCTGATCTGTTCTGCTGTGTTACTGCTATCTATATTC
This sequence comes from Pinus albicaulis, assembly GCA_034641835.2. NCBI lineage: Eukaryota > Viridiplantae > Streptophyta > Pinopsida > Pinales > Pinaceae > Pinus > Pinus albicaulis. Next base: position 23,574 of record JAXQQM020066630.1, read on the forward strand.
TACAGTTCTGAGTTGTCTGTATCAGTTTGGTTGTATGATTGAGCTTAAATGTGTGGAGTGGGTCCAGTCTGAAAATATGATGAAACGAGGCCTGCAAGTTGTGCTCTATTGAAGTTGTTTGGATCTAGTGTGAAAATTGATGAAACGTGGTCCATAGTGGTGCTGAGGGTTGTAGCCTTCATTCAGGGGGTTGTAGCTCCCTTCCAGGTGAGGCTGGTAAACGAAAATCAGGGGGTCGGAGCTCCCTTCCAGGAGAGGTTGGTAAACGAGTCAGGGGGTCGGTGCTCCCTTCCAGGAGAGGCTGGTAAACGAGCACAGGTGGGTGCCTGCGTACTGGTATGAGTCTGCACCATTACATATGTTGTAAGATGTTTTCTCTATAATAAAATATTGAAGGCTGAGGAACGACAGCGGTGGTTTTCTCCCGACTTGGGTTTCCACCTAAAATCCTGGTGTTCATGTGTGATGCTTATATGTGATGATTTATTCTGTTATTACTGCACATGTTTACTGTTAACTAAACATCAGAAGAATGAATGTTGCATAGATCTAAGTAAATATTTAATTACATAATATGATCTCTGTGTATACGCGAGTTTAATGAAGGAGATCCGCGTGTATACGCTAGTTGGCTTCATCAAAGTAGCGTATGGGTTTTGAAGTAAGGAAAAGTAAAAGTTTTGAATATGCCCTAAATACTGATTCACCCCCCCCCCCCCCCCCTCTCAGTATTTTTCCCAACACCGATGACAACAACATATGCAGAAAGGCTGTGATAGCAAAGCATATTTTCACCTCTGTTGTGGGTACTCTCACACCATATCATGCAAAGCATCCGATCGATAAAACTCGTGCTACTACCCAATGTTCTGACTCAAACATTATGTTCTAGAATGACATATCGTAGGCGTATCTGTGGAGCTTGTTAAAGGCACATTACTAATTCTCTCACCGGGGTCTTAACGCAGCGGTACACACTGACCTAGATACTCTATATTGACTATTGGGCACTGAATAGGATCACTGTCCGGAATAGGTATCAGATTCCACGGTTTGATGACCTGCTAGACCAAATCAAGGGGGGCAAATATTTTAGCAAGATTGACTTGAACTCCAATTATCACAAGGTACCAATCGAACCCTTCGATGTGTGGAACATTGCCTTCAAATCCAAGGAGGGTCATTTTGAATATTGGTTGGTCATGCCTTTCAGGTTGAAAAATGCCCCCAAAACCTTCATGAGGTTGATGGATAACATTTTTCGACTTTCACCAACTCATTCGTGGTGGTGTATTTTGATTTCATCCTTATCTTTAGCCAGAGTTGGGAAGAACACCTCCACCACATTCTACAGGTCCTCCAAACACTGCAGAAACAAAATTTGTGTACTAATTTGGAGAAATGCACTTTTGGCATGACCCATTTTCAATATCTGGGGTACATCATCGATGAGCGGGGTGTGCGTGTGGACCCATCCAAGATACAAGTAATTCATGATTTTCTAGCCCCAACCACTCTAACAGAGCTTCGCAAATTTCTGGGTCTTGCTAATTTCTACCGCAAGTTTTTGTTGGGCTTCTCTCATATCACTTGGCCTTTGAGTCAAGTCAGAAAGGGAGGGGAGAAAATAAATTTCTTTTGGTCTAATTCCCAACAGAATATGTTCGCCGATTTAAAGCATCGATTGTTCTTTGCACTAGTACTCACATTACCAGACTTGAAACAACCATTTGAGATTGATACAAATAGGCTCCGACTAAGCTATTGGTGCAGTTCTTTACAAGAGTGATCCAAAATTTGACAACACATAACAAATGCTCCTGGAAGGCAATAAACTTCCAAATTATCACCTCTAGGATGCACTATTATGCCACCTGGGACACCTCTGTGTTCCTTCAAGTGAGTGTGTCAAGATGATTTGGGAAGTGCGATACAGCTCGGTCGTTAGACATTTCAGGGTAGAGAAAACATTGGCGTTACTGCAAAAGTATTTTTATTGGCTGAACCTTTGAGAAGATGTTGGGAAGTACATCAACTCCTTCACTGCCTGCGCTATTTCCAAATCAAACATCAAGAAGCAAGGCCTATATGCTCCTTTTCCTACTCTTAGTCGACCTTGGGAATCCATCTCCATGGATTACATGTCAGGCCTTCCTTCTACTAAGCATGGTAAGGACTGTGTTTTCATGGTCATCCATAGATTCTCTAAGATGGTCGTTTTGGAAGCCTGCAAGAAGAGTATCACAACATAATCCACTACTAAACTCTTATTTGAACAAGTTCAGGTACACTTTGGGATCCCATGATCCATTATATCAGATCGAGAAAACAGGTTCCTAAGTACATTTTGGTCAAGTCTCTGGTTGATACTGGATACCAAGCTCACTAAGTCCACAAATTTCCACCCCCAAACTGATGGCCAAATAAAGGTCGTCAATAGGATGATCGTGAATATTTTTCACATGTATAACTTGAAGCACCATCATACATGGGATGCAAGCCTTTCCTATGTCCAACACAAATACAACCGAGCTCTCCATAGATCAATGGCCAAAACCCCTTTTAGGTGGGATTGGGATTCCAGCCACTATGCCCCATTGATGTGGCCATACCATTTGCAGATACTCAGGAAGATTCGATTCATGTCCAATCTGAATTTGATATGGAAAAAAACTTCATTGAGCGCATTCAGCACGTCCGCCAGTAGGTCCATGGTATATTGGACAAAGACAATGCTAAGTACAAGCAATGAAATGATCAACATCGGGTGCCACACAAGTTCTAGGTGGGTGACAAAATTTTCCTACATTTACAGAAGGAGCACCTTGTTTGACCCGACCGCAAGCTTCGTGCACTCCGATATGGGCCATACACCATCACTAAGGTTGTAGGAGACAATTCCTTCAAGCTCAGATTCCACTGTTCCTTGGTCTGCACCCATTATGTTGGAGATGGGATCCCCTCAAAAGAAGCAACAAGGAAAGACTCCACGGGTTGAGGAGGGGAGCGCGTATCACGAAGAATATTTTGAGGCATAGGTTCTTTGGGGTGGGTCAAAGCCCCTTATTATGTAATGGGATGGGATATTTTGTGAACGTTGAACTCCACCCATGGTTTTGGACCATGGTCTTGTAAATGCCAAATCTATATAAGTAGTCTAGATAGGTTAACAAAGGGGCTGTTGCTGATGAAAATGTATTTCGGGATGTAAGATCGTGTTGAAGATTGCAACAAGAAATAGTGAAGGAGGCATCTTGAAACATCATTCCCGATCCTAGTTGAAAAGTGATCACCTAAACTAGGTGGGGCCTATGTGTGATTTTCTTGTCCAAAGTCTTTTTAGACATGTCGATCATATTCTATGAGTTGCAGGATGCTATTTGTGGATGGTTGGTCAAGTTGGAAAATAGATGGACTTCTATTTTTAGACATATTGGGCGGAATCTATTTTTAGATTGCCAGTCTAAAAATAGATATGTCGAATATTATTAGCTCTTAATTATATTTGGACTATAAACATTATCTTATTCTCTTGGAGCACTTCAGTTAAGTGCACAGATGTGGCACAGGAGCTGACAGAAGGAATTACGCTATTCCTGAGAGTTAAGTGGAGCTATTGCATGGAGACTTCAGTTAGAACTCATGTGACAGAGTTTGGTGGAGTTAGTAGAAGTAGTTAATGGAGTTGTGTTCAGTTTAACTCAGTTAGACACAGTTGAGCTAGTTGTATCTAGTCTAACTGATTGATACACTAGTGAGAGTGGTGTGAATTAATTATTAATTAATTCATTAATTATTAACTCATTAATCAACTAAATAATACATCAGCGGAATCACAGCGGGGCATGGACAAGCTTAGTGGAGGCCAGTTAAAGAGGAAGAGAAAGAGCAACAGACTATCGGGCCAGACTATAGTGTTGCATGACGGGTACCACGCCGTTGGAGATGCCAATGAGGGGACGTGAGCAAGGGCCGGGACCACCTCAGTTCATTCGTAGCCATTCTTCAAATAGTGATTGCACAAGAGAGGCAGGATAGTTAGTGGTAGAGATTGAGCATGAGATTTGCCAGACCTGACTGATTAGGTGTAGCAATTGGAGATTGTACCGAGAGCTTGTGAGGAGATTTTTATGATGATTGTTACATGATCTCTATGAAATATAATATAAAGATAGTTGGGGGTTTTCAACTTTAATCTTTCCCATAAATTACTATGTTCATATGTGTGAATTTTTATGGTTTTAATGTGTGCATGCAATTGATTTTATTTCTGCAAATAATGATCAATAGTAGAAGAGATTATGTATTTTGCATGAAGTCAAATAGTGTGGTACTACGGATGCGCTCAGATTGATGTATGAAGAAAGAGAACCTAGTGTGACACGAAGCGGAAAAATGTTTAGGACCAGTTGGGGAATGTATGTTGAAAAATAATATAGTCCATTGTTTGGGTCTAGAGAAAAACCTTGCTACCTCAAGAAGTCTAAGATCTGAGAGTCAACAGAACACTGCAGAGATCGCCCATCCTTCCACCCCCGTCATCACTCCATTCCATTGTGTTCCTCCACCTACATATCCACCTCCACCTCCCCCATTCACCATGGCCCAACCCCCAAAGATGCCTTTGTTCAAGGGAACAGATGATCCTGAACAATTTCGATTTGTAGTAGAAGCGATATTGAGTTCGTAGAATGTTATTGATGAAAGCATGAAAAAAACGCAGTTGGTTGCCACACTACAAGATATAGCATTGTATTGGTCCATGAAATATGTTATGATGAATGAAAATGCTTCTTTGGCTGAGACAAAGACTGCAATGAATGATGAATTAAGAAAATCAAAGTCGTAGTCCTAGTGTATCATGGAGATCAAAGAGATTAAGCAGTTGGCTACTAAGACCGTATGGGAGGTAAATCAACGATTTAAGACGTTTTTGAGCCAAATTAGCTTTAAGATCCCAGATGAACAACATAGTGAATGGTTCATTAATCCATTGTTGCCTCATCTCATATTTCCATTGTCGCAACAGAAGGTTGCCACTTAGGCTGAAGCATTGGAGATAATGATGAAGCTGGAAGCTTTGCCGATAGTTAATACAAGAATTGGGGTACAACAGATTTAGACTCAGTTGGCGAGCTTGCATATGGAGCTCCATGATCTAAAGAAGGTAAAGGAGGTTCGCTTTGATATAAGGTTGGAAGTCTGGTGTATCGAGTGTAAAGTAGAGGGTCACTATAAAGAGTAGTGCCATGTTTATAGAGAATATTTGAATGCTAGGATGCCGAGTCTATTGAAGGTTGGATCGCGTGCAGGGCCAAGTGTAGTCCCCATGTATGGTGTAGCTTATGCGAAGTTGCAGACCAACATTCAACGGACTATTGTCACCTGTTGCAAAGGTTTATCACATTACCAAAGCAATTTTCTGCAATTTATGTAGTTCGGTGGGATAGGATGAGAAACATTGTAAGAGATATGATTTAATGATGTAGAAAAATCTTGGTAATATCGAATGCAGGTAGAAGATAGAGAAGCTTCGGGTTCATTGACTGCGCGAGGAGGTTTCCTAGGCCGAGGACGTGGCCGAGGAGGAGGCGCAGGTTGTGGACGAGGCTAGATGATATGTTACAACTGCGAGCAAGCTGGAAATTTCACCAGGGACTTTCGGAATCCTACTAAGACTTACTGTAAGTATTGTCAAGAATTTGGTCATGAAATAGAAGACTATCCCAGTCTGTTAGCTAAAATGCAGGAGAATCACACCCAACAACCAACTTAGAATATACAAATGATGGGGCCGAACCACGCCATACAAATCCAAGCATTAACATAGTAACGTGCAGTAGTGTGAATACCAGAGGAGATCGTGAAGAAGGAAAAAAGGTTGTGTTGGAGACCTGGGTAAGGAAAGTCAAAGATAATAATGTTGGATTTAATGTGCAGTGTGAGAAAGAGACATTCATGGAAGCAAGGAAGACATTTATGACCCATAAAGCTTCGCCACCTACCTCGCAAAGACAACTATTTCCATTGGAGAATGAAGAAGTAAAGGAAGATGACCCATATATCTTGGCATCCTTATTGCAGACGTGTATGAAATTTCTACGGGATGAGAGGGTTGTAGAAGGGTTGCATGAGCTAATAGATAATTGTGCTGGCAAGGAAAAACTGCAGCTGGAACAACACGCAGTAAGAAAAGTATACAGTAACAAGAAGAGAACTGGCTAGGAGATGCAGTTGACTGCGAAGACCATATATTATGAGATGAATCAAGTCATTCTGGATCTAGGATCGGATGCTAATGTTTTTCCAAATCAGGCATGGGAGTGGATGGGAAGGCATAAGCTGCAATGGTCACCAATTCAGCTGAGGATGGAAAATCAATAGAAGCTCATTCCTATGGGGTGATTTCAGGGGATTAGCATAGATATCGATGGAGCTAGTCTGTTGGTCGACTTCGAAGTGATTGAGATCACCGACGATAGTAATCCATATCCTACGTTGTTGGGATTTGACTAGGCTTATGACATGGATGCAATAATCAACTTGAAGAAGAGGCAGATGGTCTTTGAGAAGAATGGAACCCGATTTGTTGTGCCATTATATCCATCCGAAGGTGCGCACTATAGATAGCCTGTCCAGCATGATTATGGGGATGCTGAGATCGATCAGATATATAAGCTTACTATGCATGATGAAGACTGGTTCAATCCCACCACGGATGGTAGAATTTGTTGGGAGAGTGATAGTTTGTGAATTTCATATTCCGATGAAGAGATGGAGCATTGACATAATTGTTTGCATGAAGTAACCAATAAACACTAAAACATGGTTACTAGATCTCTGCGCTATGTTAGGTTAGAAGCGCAGGTTACAATGGGACAAGTAATGTTGTCTTATTTTTGGAGGAATTTAAGAAGAAGGTGCCTAAGGACTAGAGATCTGAAGCTTTGGACTTTGCATTGAGGTGTACCCCAGCTCGATGGTGGGGCGCACACAGGGAAAATTTCAGAGGATAGAAGGAGTTTTTCAAGATGATCAGGCTACGATTTGGTTAGGTGGATACAAGAATCATAGAGAATTATTATGGTTAGAAGGATCCTCATGAGCACTTGGCTTGCTAGAATGAAGATTGGGGTGCATAACCTTAGAAAAAATGGGTGCACATGTTCTTTCATTCTTTGGATACAATACCTCAGCAATGTTACCTTGAAACAAAGCTGCGCCATGGAACTATGGATTGAGATGAGATGATAGATGGGTTCATGTTAACTTATAACTTCATTGATGGCTGGGAATGCATTAATGAAGCTCTTCAAGTAGTGAAAGCACTAGTACTTCAAATTTCCAAGGAGCCAAGGATGTTGAAAGTCCTGTCCAAAAATATTTTGTTGGGGGAGGAGACCTATAGGTACCAAGATGACCACACACAAAACGATTCTGTTGGAGGATGGCTTCATCGTAGTTGCAGTACTGTGTGACAGTCTGAAGGAAGGAAGAACTTGAGGTTACTGCATCGAGGGAGGCAGGACTTTCCTAAGGGATTGAGCATCGCGAATTTCATCCAAAATATTATCGTTGGAGTAGTAAAAGCTGATTGGAAAATGACTTGGCCATTAAAAGGATTGGGAGAGATGCAAATAATGGGAATATACTGGTGGATCTGTTGCCAAATCAAAATTGATAAGGAGTATCTAAAATCGATGATGTTATTTGAATTCAAAATTTTCTATATAGAAGGGATCTTGCTCCCCATTTAAAAACTTTGTGTGCCTAGTGTTAGAAGTGAGAGCTGATGTCTGCAAGAGAGCCGAGTGAGTTTTTGCATGAAGAAGTACAATTTCACCACATTAAGAGAAGAATTTATCATGGTAGTGATCAACCGCACAATCCAACTAGGAGTAGATCACACCATGATGGCCACACCACCAGTAACAACCACATGGTTGAGGTCCCCTAAAAGGCATACGACTGCGAGTGCAACACCATCCGCAAAGCCTAAGAAACCAATCATTAGGCAGTCAACCCAGAAGAAAAAACTGTCAGAACAATGAAGTAAGGGAGCTCAGGATCGGTAGAAAAAGGCCATGGAGATAGAACCAGATGACAATGAAGAAGAAGTCCCTGAAGAGATTGATTCCGAGGAGGTTGAGCCTATCTCTAGGCTGCATCCATATATCCCGCCCTAGAAGCCAGTGAAATATCCCAACGTAGTAAAGTACAATGTGTTTACACCATTGATTCCAGATGAGGTGCCGGTGGAAGGAAAGTTGCAAGCCAAGGTGCCTCAGCTCAGGATGGAAGATTGGGATTTTAATGATCGCAAAAAATACCCATAGTTTGAGCCCAACAGAAATTTTTGCTAGCAGACCTATATAGGAGGAATAAAGTGATTGGAGAAAATGAAATGGATGAAGGGTATCCATGAGGCCGGGATACTCAGTATGCTGTATGTACCACACTTCGGGCACAATACTACCAACACTATTTGTGTGCGCCAATTGTTGGCCTCAGTGCATGATGATTTTTTGTGGCTGGGGAAGAAGATCTCCATTTCTAAGACGCTCATAAGGAAAATTACGACCCTTCCTTGCCTTGGGTCAGACCCCGAGAAGGATTTTGTGGGTAAAATCCAAGATAAGTAGCTGACAGACAAGATGAAGAATGATTATGAGCTGACCAAGGGAACCATAAATTATCTATTTAACTCCATCTCAAATATAACTATGAACTTCACCACGCACATCCTTGCGGGGAAGATTATGTGGAAAATATATGGAGAGGAGACTTCCACGTCTGTCATAGATTTAGTTGCAGAGAGTGCCATGGGTGTAGTCTATAACTAGGCATGATACTTATGTGCTGAATTCCTCTCCGATTGTAGAGCAACACAAGAAGAAGGCAAGAAGTTCCACTATGCATGGCTTCTGCTTCTCATTGCATTGATGGAATGGTGAGAACGTGAGGAGTCGTTGTTCAACACCATGGACCCCGATCTATGTGAAGTAGACATATATGCTTCACTATGGAATTCAACATAGCCATCTAGGTTTATGGTTAATAATTGTTTTTGGGTAGGATTTGAGATTAAATTATGGACAATGATTAACCAGAAGCTCTGGTTATCACCAAGCATTGTGGAGCAATATTACCAAGTAGTGGAGTTCAAATCGAACTTCCATCATATAAACATTCAAGAAAAGAATGATCTCACTGGGGTCTGGTAAGAATTGTCGTACCTAGTCGAGGAAGAAGATGTGGAGGCCATAATTTGCCACTGGTTGAGTGATTGGTTAAATCTGCTACCTGAAGGCATGGAGCAAGCAGGAACAAGTAGGATGAAGCCCACTAAGATAACATGATAGAAGGACACGAAAGTCACATTCGTGACTGAGAAAAAACCTGATACAGAGATTATGGACATAGGAGGGGATGATATTCTAGGCGGTGATCTCGGCACAGATCCAAATCCCCCCTTTACCACCAAGAAAAGACAACTACAGAAGGTGGCATGCGAAAGAAGTCGAAGTCTGATAAGTCGGCTGGCCCACAAGCCATGGTCCTTACCGAAGGGGACCTTGATGAAATTGGGGATACTATGAAGCAGGAAAATGAGCACTTATGGGGAAGTATCAAAGAGGAATATAAGAAAGTGCTCATAGATGTTCACAAGGGCTTGCAAGACTTACAGGTGCAGAAGAGCGTTGTTTAGGCGAGCATGAGCAGATTGCAAGTGAGTATGATTCAACCAAGCAGAGCATATGCTGGAAAAAGCATAGTTGCACACGATTTTGTGCTGACATTTGATACTCGCATTGTGCCTATCCCTAGAGGCACACTAAGTTTTGACACGACAGAGCAACTAAGGAAAGTGGCCCTTTGGCAGAGTACAAATTTGAATCTCGCTGCAATGCCACTACAAGATTTACATGAAATCCACTAGGGAAATGATGAGGAGCTAAATAACAGGGAGAAGTAGGCCCTCCTGGTCATTTAGGATGTTATGAAAGAATGGTAGAGCATGTTTGAGGAAAAGCATCTTACTATCCAAGAGTGCGTGGCTAAAGCAACACATCGGTAGAAGGTAGATGAGGCTATCTCTAAAGCACGCAACGAGCTACCATAGCTCTAGATTCAAGCCGGAGCTGTACCAGAAGAGAAAGTGGCCAAGATGGCCATTGAAGTTAAGGACTCCAAGGCCAAGGTTGATGAAGTACACATGGAAATGCAAATGAATATTGTTGAGCTGTAGATGCAATTGCAGCCTTCCACTTCGTCAGAAGTCCGGGAGAATAACACAGCTGAGTTGAAAACTGCATTAGAATAGGTGGAGTCCTGCATACAAGAGTGTGCACATATATTTGGGGCATTTATTGATGTATGGGCCTTGCCACAAGAGGACCCTCAGGTGAAAAATTTATAGGCCGAAGTGCACGAGAAGCTCGAAAAACTAGATCAGATTAAGGTCGTTGTTAAGACCTTAGCACCAATGCAGTGACTTACCCGTCTCCAAGAGGGTAAATTCTTACAGGAAAAGGTTGATGAGCTATGCAGGAAGGATCAGGTGCTTACAGATAGGCTGAAACCATGGGAAGCTAAGGCCAACCATCTCTCCCAAAATACAGAAAATAAGTTGAAGGCATTGTGCACAACACAACGAGGATTCGACCAGAAGGTAACTAAGAAGGTTTCAGAGACACTGCTCGGAGAGATTAAGGAGTTTGAAAGCAGTGTGCCGATGCAGTTCCTGAGTTGAAGGATGCCTTGAGGAGCATCAAAGCGAAGATAGATGGCACACCAGCTTTGTGACTCGGGACGAGTCACAATTTTGTGTTGGGGGCCTGTTAGAGATGGGATTCCCCTCGAAGGAAGCAACAAGGAAAGACTTTGCAGATCGAGAAGTGAAGCGCGCAACGCAGAGTCTATTTTGAGTCATAAGGGATTTGGGGTGGGTCAAAGCCCCTTATTATGTAATGGGAGGAGATATTTTGTGAACGTTGAACTATGCCCATGGTATTGTAAATGCTAAATATATATAAGGAGTCTAGATAGAAGTCATAGGAAATCAAGTATAATTTGATGAAATGAATTTGGATGTAAGGCCATTTTGAGTGAGAGTCTGTGTTTTAGGTTAGAGAAAAGGCTCCCGTAGTTGTGTGTGTGGAGACCTTAGGAAGTGTACAGCTATGTGCGTAGACCCCTACTACTTTGCGCGTAAGGTGAAACTAAATGTATGAGAAAGAGCTAGCTATTAATGAAAGAACTGTTGTGAAGATCTGAGTTACATTGATGTGTTTGCTTTGTGATTATTGTTTATAACTGTTTATGATGAATAAGGGATTTTGAACTGTAGTTGAATAGCACAATATTGTTTATGGTTAATATAATTTTTTTGGTGCATGAATAAGTAAGATCACACATTCTATAGTAAGTTCAACATTGTGTTGAACAACACCTATATAAAAGTTTTTTCATTTTATATAAGTAATAATACACTTTTTGAGTACTGGTAGGAATGAAGGATGAAAATTTTACCCACTTGACAAGGGGCCCTTACAACTAGGGAGTTCCAAGTCTCGAAGTAAGGATGTCTTTAATTTTAAGCTATCTTGGCGCAAAGTCTCCCTCTCTCTACTGGTGGACTGGATTTGTTGGATGGCCAACAACTGAGTCCCCTCTATCTTTGCTATGGATCACATTCTTCTGGATTTCTTGGGGCAATTATGGCTAGCATAAAAATGTGTTCCCATATTGTTCATCTCTTGGTGGCATTTTATAGGAGAATTCAAACTCTCCTTCCCTCTCTTGGTACATTGTGGATGGTGACCCAAGAGAGGAGGGTGATACCATTGTGTGCTCCCTTGAGGTCCTAAGGAGGCTTGGGTGGCTGTCCTTAGGCGGCCTCAAGTGTGGGATCAATGTCCTAGAGTGTGCCTTGTGGTCTCGGAAAGTGACTTCCGCCACTCTTAGGTCCACGCAAATTTTTGAGGAAAAGTCGTGCAAAGGTGCGATTATCAAAGAAAAATGTGCGCAAAGGTGCATTTTGCTGGTTACTTCAGTGCGAAATTTTATTTTCCTCTTAGACCTTAGAGATTTTTAAATACTTCAGATTCTCTAATGTCTCTCAGCCCTGTAAATCCTTCTACCTGACATTAAATAATGTCGTTTTTGCTTGTTTGATTTTCCAGTGATAACAGTTGCCCCCTAATTTGTGAGGTCTATGAATAACTGTATAGCCAAAATACATTATAGTTTCTTTTCTGTGTACTTCGCGAAGAGAGAGAGAGAGACCTACGTGTAGCACGGAGTTGGAGACACCTCACATCGGGTTGAAGAGCGACCATGTCCTATGGGAATCTTGCAAGAAATGGTATAATACAATAAATACAATTTTTCTATGAAGTTGGCATGTCCCATGCTCATGATGCTTTGGCTAGCTAAATGAATCTACTTGACAGATATAAATTATGTCTATGTCACTAGTATGGTAGTGATCTGCTGATTGATGATGACGACTGCTGATGCCCTTAGGGGAATTTTTTCTTTGACAATAGGTGGAATTTGGTACCCATATGCGTAAAATTGGTATGGAATATAAATACGCATTGTACACATACGTGTATGGCTGGGATCTTCCTGTGTAAGCATTGCTGAAAGAGACGCTTTTAAAGGCACGAATATTCGATGAATTTGATCAAAGTGCAATGGTTGTAAGGTATGATACCATCTTGACATGAAAGCTTGTGTTGTAGTCGAATGTCAGTAGGATCGATGACATTTGTGGGAAATGATGCCTCCCACAATGCCACCTGAGGATTTCCATTTTGTGGAGAGGGGCGATCCAAGGTACCACTTCCTTTTTGGAAAATAGGTGTTGATGTCGACAAAAAGGAAGCCTCAAGCGAATGAGAGAGTCACTGATACAAGGGATAAGGATCTTGGATGTGATAGGTTTAACATAGGAATTATGGCAAGGGGTGACTGAAACTGATGATGGGGATTCAATGGCCCAAGGTCGGAGTATAAAAAGTAGCTTGGTGGGAGTCATAAATATTTCTGATGGGGAAATCCTTGGAGTCGGTAGGACATCTAAGGTGGGTATATATTGGTTATGAATGTCATGGTGGCTTATGCGTGAGGGTGTGATACTCCAACAAAGGGTGACAGGGGAATTCTGCCATGGGATAAAAAATGAATGGGTGGGTGGGGGACATAGTGCACCATTGCGGTCTTTGTACACTTACAAAAAGAATAAAATAATGGGGTTTGGTTTGTACAAAACATAGAGACGGGTGCCCCAAAACATGAAAGTGTTCGCTCACTGATGATGTGAGGAAGGTGTTTTTTCTGAGGGTGGGGGCCCCATTGGTTGGTCTCATGTGTGGGTTTGATGAAGTGGATGGAAAATGCCGTAGATCGGCTACGCTGATGAAGATATGGTAGGCCAAATGCAAGGCGCGGTAGTGCGCTTTCGATCTGCTTTCAAAACCTGGTAGTCTAGGAAAAGGGTTTTATTTCGATATGGTAAAACTTGACCTCATGCATGGCGGGTGAATGGGCATGAGGTGCTTCCTAGACTAAAGTGTGGCCATGGCGTCATTACTTTGTGATATATGGTCTATTGTGGGTGACGGGTGCCATGGAGGGGAGGCTCTACTGACCAGCGAGGATGTTTATCATGTGCAAGGTGAGGTGATGATAAACATGGTCGGGTGTTTGGAACCTATGGTTAATTTATAATGGAGAAATGATGTCAGGATATGTAGAGTTTTTCTCGGAATCTATCATGTTGAGGGTAGAATGATACCTGCTCTGGAACTTTCAATGGATGGAGTGGTGGATGGTTTGCACACTACCTGCAAAAATAAATACCCCAAGTGAAAGCATCTTATTTATTCAAATATTATTGAAAGACATGTGCTTCATGTTAGTGTCCCGTAATTTGGCAGGTGGTAAACCAAATGACGAGGATAACATCGAGACCAAGCTTTGGAGTCCTAAGACCTAGCCTTCCTGGACTCAGAGAGGGCTCTCTCTATTACGCGAAGGATGTGAACTTGTTCGCTTTGTATGTTTGATTTTAGGCTAGCTGTTAAGTATATTTTGGTTTGTTTTGGGTTTTTGAGGTAAATGATAAAAAAGGACAAATAGAAAGAGAGTTCATCAAATCAACAGGGCTATGGAGTTAGATAAAGTCAAGACTGTCTAAATGGTGGACAAGGTATTACTACAGGGCCGATTTAGTCAAGGTAAATGGATTCTTTGGGTGAAAGTAAAGTGAAATGAACACTAAGTTTGTGAAAGACAAAGAGATCTTAAACATATATAGTTTTAAAGCAGGTATTCATGAGGTAGGGCAAACCATAAATCTCTATGAATAAAACTCAAACTGAAACATATGAAAGATAAACAATCCGACGATACATAGAAGCATAAGAACCTCTAACTCTAGAAAATCACCTTCAGTTGTTGGGAAAACAAATAAGATAAACAAACAACTCAATCTATGAAGAGGGAACTCCTAAAAAACATATCTTGAGTTATCGGGAACTCTGAAATAAGTTTGCAAGCATGGACAAAGGGCAAGATCGAACGAGACCTCTTTGACTTAACTAAAACAACCAATATTTCATAGAAAGATTTCAGAAATGGAGTTTTGAGAAACTATAAGTAAGCAGGGCATACCTTAAATCATACAAGATAGCAAAACATAATGACCATAAAAGAAACAAATAACAATTTCTTGATGGACCTAAAGGGCAGTTAAGAATCCTTTAGAAATGATCAAGAAGAGGAAAACATTAAAGTTGTAACATGCAGGATGTTTGAGGTGCTTCCATGAGCATGTCTCAACATATACTTTTCTGATCTACAACAAATGAGAAATATGGAACAGCAATGACAAAAAGGAAACATAAACAAAACCATAGAAACATCACCATTCACCAAGCCATGGTGTGGAAAAACCCAGAGTGTACCATACGAGTACCCGGCAAAAGGTAAAAAATGGTTGTTTTTGGCCTTTTTGAGGGACCAAAACAGATTCATTTGGACTGAAAATTTATGAGCATGTTACTTTGATGTCAAGGAATCCAAAAATATAAATTTCATGTGCTGAATATGTTCTAAGAAAAAATTTAAGCGCCCATGGTTTTATGCTCTTTAGGCCAAAAATTCACAAAAAGCAAAAAGGTGTCCAAATTTGCCCAAATTTGATGAGTGGGTCCCTCAAGGGTTCTTAGAGACTTGTAGAGATATTGGGCCAAAATATTAAGCCTAGATTGGTCTTTTCCATGTTTTTGCACCGGGCGCCTCCTTTAGGCAGCTCTGAGCTTTTCCTAGCAAAGTGGTTTTAGCTTTCACTATTTTTGATGGAGGATGCATAGCCCCTTGCCTTGGAGAGACAGTAAACACATGATCCTTACTTTGATGATGAGGAATGATAGTACTAGCCGTCAACACTTGTGCTTATCAGCTTTGGTTCTTACAACTTTAGGTCGTCGTTTTCTGTTACTTCGACCGTGGGCAGCTTTCATTACTTTTGTTGTTTTCATCACTCGTCCCTATTTTTGCTTTTCTCTCTCATCTTCAGCCGCCTCTTTCATGCTCACTGTTCTCATATTTTTCATGTAAGAAACCAACATCTTCACTGTTTTTGTCATAGCTACCTTCTTCACTTTTTTCCTCTGCTCTTTTATTATCTTCATTGCCTCTATGTGGGCTACCACTACCTTGAATATTTTTCTGTGGGCTTCCTCTTTCACCATCTATGCTTTTTTCATCCCTTTTTGAGTTTTCTTTATCATCATTAGTGTTTTCACCTTCCTCTTGAGGGTTGATTACATGATCACTGTATTGCTGACCAACGCCTGCTTCACTGTCCTTACTGTCTTTACCTTTTCTTTGAGGACTGTCTTGTTATTTTCCATCATCACTTGCTTTTTCTTTGTCACCATCACTTCCTTGTTCTTCGTCACCAACACTTCCTTGTTTTCTTTTACTACATTCTTTTTTCTCATTGTCATCTATGGAGGATGATTTTTGTTGGGGAGTAGACTCATGAGAAAAAGGGGAGACATAAGGTGTGGAGGGCGAGGAATGGGCATGAGGAAGGTCTCGGGATGAATATGGCCTAATTTTTAGTGGCTAGAAGATGCAGAAGTAAAATCAGGGAGAGATGAAAGTTTCCCAAGAGATTCCCTTTTGTTCCAACTGGTGAATGATAATGATCTTAATGAGAGAGTGATGGAATAAAAATTTTTCTGTTGAGCTGGAGGCTTCTTTGGCATCGAAGTGGTGATGGGCACTCTCCACACTAGGTTATGCACGGAGGCACTAACAAACACTTCAAATTTGCACGAGAATACAGGGTGGGGGAAAATTTTCTTGCACGTTGTGTTTAATTTTTCACGTTGGGCCGGGCCGTTGTACCGGCCACTGAGCACGCGCATAGCGCCCAGTGCAATTTTGCACTATGGGCCGCTACAGGCGCGTAGCGCTTATGCACAAGAGCATCGCGTCCATAATTCCTTGCACGAGATCTTTGCTAGGGAACCAGAAAGACCTCTTTCATTTTCCAATTGATAAAATGAGAATAAGATATGCCCGTTGAGGGATTTTTTGTCTTTTGAAATGTTTTAATAGCACGTACTCTTCCCCTTTTGGCTTTTTTCAAAATAGTTTTATTAAAATTTTGCCTCCCTATTTTGTTTTTAGAAAAACAAAAGGTGACTATTTTATCTTGTGCAAAAGTTTAATTTACTTTCTTCTTGGTGTAAGGGCCAATTCTATGCTTTGAAACTTTGCAAATTTTGACCTCCATCCTTCTTTTAAGGAGACAAATTATTTCAACACCTTTGCACCCTCTACTTATCATTGAAGGAGGCAATTCAAACCAAAATCTGTGCCCTCTGCTTATAAATTGAAGGAGGCCTCTTTAACACTGTGTCTTTGCCCTATCTCTGTTTGTCATTTAAGTTTCAGCCCTTTAACAAAGTTTAGGCCCAGTCTCTATTTATCAAATGAAGTTTTAGCCTACTAAACAAACTGTTTGTGTTATGCCCTTTGCTTATCATCATTGAAGGAAGCTTTTTCAAACTTAAGTGTTTGTCCTCTTCTTGTTATGAAGGAGGCCCTTTAAACTTACTGTGTTTATCTTTGAAGGAGGCTTGTTAAACACAAACTGTCTAGGCCCTCTGTTTATCTTTTGAATGAGGCCCCTCTTAAAAACTGAACTTTGTGCCCTGTGTCTACTTATCGCTGAAGGAGGTAATGCAAACAGAACTGTTTATGGCCTCTTCTTATCATCATTGAAGGAGGCTTTTAAAACACAATATGTATTACCTTTTGTACAATTTTCTTATGAGACATGTTCTTATAGAGTCTCACTATGAAACCCGTGGGCAGGTAATGTATTTCCAAATGATAAATGTCTACTGTGTCTGTCTTAGGAATAACTCTTCTTTGCAGTAACTGTAGCTTTATTGGTGATGATAGTACCTTGATGATTCAGAGTCTAGGCTATAGCAAAAAGGCAGTTGTTCCTTTATATACTTTTTACTTTGATGCCTAGTCTTCTAGAGGTTTGTTTGCCAGAAAATTTCCATACCTAGCCTCATAAGACTGTTTTTTCAGAGTTGTGCCCATATGTTTGGGAAGAATGTGAAAATGCCATTGTGAGTTGACATGAAATGCTAGATGTAGTAACTTCCCAACATTTGTACTCATTTTTCCATGATGGATGATTCTTTGACTTTCTTGGTGTTTTGAGTTTGCAGGAATGAACCAGTTTGTCCCTCTTCCTTTCAGACCTGTATTTCCTTTAGTCTCCAAACAGTCAACTGTCTTTTGACTTGAAGCCCTTCTTTGAAATGTTCCTTTGCCCAGTTTTGATTTATGCCATTCATCCTGGCACCCCTACAGAGATGTCCTGGTAAGATGGCTTGATTTTTGGCAAACTTTTTTGTGGTATAATGAGGATAAACTTTGAAAATCACTTGATCACTTTCTCTTTGGTCATGGGACCATCTTTACTCTGTTTCTTCTTGAGTTGACTTTCTGATTTTTGCTGAAACAAGACATATGATAACTTGATGGTGCACGACCTAGAGATAACAAAAGGATTTGTTTTTCCAGATAGAATGACAGGATACTTTGACTGATAGTAAAAACATAGTTCTTAACAAGACATGGGTCTTTTAAGATACTCATCCTAAGCACCATCACCTAACCTGGACACTTTTTTATGACCTTTTAAAAGGGTTTCCTAGACATACTCAGGTCATCAAACAGTAACTTCAGTCAGTGAGAAGGTAACAAGGACAACTTGACTTATGTTTGGACAAACTGTTTGGTGAAATAGGAGGATTTTTTATATCAGATATAAAAGGTTTTACAAGGATGTGATAGTTATGGACAGGGAAGGTTTACTGACCTAGGATAGGATTTTAAGCTTGATGACCACTTCAATCATAGTATGTAAGAGAGGGGGGGAAAAGATAAAAAAATTCTCTGATGGGTTTTATAGAGGAAAAATTGACTGTTTTAAATTGGTTTCTAGAAAACCTGGACAAGGCATATAGTCATCAAAACAAGTGAAAAATATTGATGACTATCAAAGAGAAGGAGAGGGCATACTCATAAGAACAGAAATTATTTTTTTGGGGATGCACGTGTGTGGCACCATCCTTAGGTATTGTGGAGGCCGGGACACAAGGTCGCTTTCAGTCCAATGATTGGGCCTTTTGAGCTCTCATTATGGTCCTCCAAAGTTTTTGAAAAGGGTGACATATAGGTGAGTATGGATCAATTCAATTCATTTGTGTCTTGTTGAGTATTGAGAGGTCAGAGGCTTTTGCGGAGAAGTTCTTGCCGTTGCAGTCAGCCTGAGCACCCAGGATTAGCAATTTTATGGCTAGGTAAACTCCATGACGTCCCGCATTTTAATTTTTTCGGGGCAGAACACAGGTCTGACACAAGGTGATGGGTTTGTACCGATCCCAGGCTAGTTTTTCCTGACCGCTCAGCACTGGTACAAGCACACAAAATAAAAGTTTTGCGCGCACTTATCGCGCCTGTCCTAGCTTTAGGCATGCCCTTGGAGGTTCATGGAGAAAAATGCACTTCTCCTCACAAGATGTCTACAACAAAATGATAGCTGAAGCATACAACCCTGAAAAGGTCCATGTGCAATGTCACCGATGTGTGCCCGTTTGATGATCTTTTCGATGTTGTGAAGGGAGAGGGATTGGCCTGATATCCGTGCTGCCTTGGCTTCTGATGGTCACGCGCCAACATTTGGTGTGCTAGGGTCTTCTCAAATTCATGGAGAATGACCTGCTACGATCACGAGATCGTCTTTTACGCTACCTGATCAGATGCTAAAACAGGCGGCGCAAGGTGATGGTGTTGCGGGGGTGTGACATTGTTATTCGTCCTAAGATGGATATCTATTTTGTGACCGGGCTGTTGCATTAGGGTGAGGTGCTTTCAATCCAATTTCCTCTAGAAGAGTGGATCTTGAGAGATTTTCAACATACCATTGTGGCGGGATGCCCCTTACGGAAGGGTGCATAGAAATTTCTACTGTGTCAGACTTGGTGGAGTGGTGTGCTTTGGAAACCATTGTGCACCTGGCGAAGTCGTCTGCTCCTCATCGGGCATCGAGATCGAAAATCATTGTCTTGCACCAGCTAAAGGTCGGGAAATTTTTTGACTTGGCCCATTTTTATTACGATGGGATGTTGGCACAACTTTCTAACATCTAGGATGGATCGAAGTTGTTTACTTATACTAGCATCCTATGCAGCATCATGTATGAGCGGGTGGTACTGTTGATACCTACGGTGGTTGTACTTGTTGGAGGGCCACAGGAGCCTCACATAAGGAGGTGGGCCCCTGTGATGCCTTGGGGAGGTGGAGGTAGGGTGGGGAGTTATTGGAACGCCACCATGGAGGCTTGGTTTTAGGCCAATCCTTAGATGGTCCTACCATTCCCTTATGCGGGGATGGAATTTCGTGGAGACCTAGACATGGGTCTACCTGGTGGATATGCTTGGGGGCCAGCAGGTATGTTTTTGTTTTTTTGCATTTATGTGAGTATTTATGTTTTGTATGTGTATTGTGACGAAACTGATACATTTTTTTTACTCTTGTAGATGTTCGCGAGATCAGACATCCAGTGAATCGGATAGTGGGACACCATCCAATTCGGCGACCTCGAGGTGCTCGCGGGGGGCAGGGAGGAGCTCCAGAGTAGCCTCTAGGTGGAGTACCATGCAGAGGGGCTGGACCCTCGGGGGAGGGTAGCAGCTCGGCTGCTGCCGAGATTACTGCTGAGTGAGCTTGTGCCGATGTGGTAGAGGCTCGCATTGCTGAGTTGAAAAAGCAGGTGACATCTCTAGAGGCCAAAGCTCGGGTGGCAGAGGATGCATGGGGTCGATTGGACCACTTGACCCAGGGGATGCCTACTAAATATTTTGTGGATAACCTCGACGATGCATGGCTAGAGACACTAATGGCTGAGGAGAGTGGCTATCAACCAATTTTGCGCTGGGTGGTGGTCTCTATTTTGACGAAGGCTCCAGTACTAGTACCGGGAGTGACTGTGGGTCCAGGTGCCCCACCTGTGGGGGCACCGCCCTAGAGTTTTGAAGTACACAGGGAAAGCGCCCATTATGAGGATGCTTCCCATATTTTTGTCAAATTGTATATTTGTATATTTTGGACTGAATTATGGGTCAGAGACACTATTTTTTGTACTCAGACACATATATTTTTTGGTATATATGAGAGAGATATTTTTTGCGGTTCTACATGGTGTGTCCCTTGTTTTTTTTATGGATTATTCTATGCTGATGGATATCTATGTTTTTTATGTATGATGGTTTATTCAAGATGCATTCCAATTTAGAATATTGTTAGCTATGTGATCAGTTTTTTGGTTTTGACTCCTTGGTACATGTGTGAATGTAATGTAGTCAAATTTTCGGCTTAATTTTTTTTCATGAAATTATTTTCTAAACAGATGTGAATCCCTTATCTCAAATTCTTGGTTTAACTGCGATACTACTAACTGGGAATCAAGGTAGATATGGATATGGTGTATGCACTGATTGAGGGAATCACTCATAAGTCTAATGACGACGTCATATTTTACCTAATTTTTTGTTGTTGAGCCAATACAAACACCATTGATGCAGAGTGGTGATCGGTCAGGGTGGTAGATAACCTAGGCAACTGCTACTAAACTTTGAGACCATTGCGATGCTCCATCAGCAAGTCCGAAGTAATGGTTGGATTGGTAATCCATTGTGACGCTAGAGCGTGTTTTATGACAATTATTTTGGTCAAAAATTTAAAGTGTTTGGGTCTGTGTACGTTGACTCTAGGGAAGAGCCTTCTTGGCCCTTATCAGTATAATTTCTTGAGATAAAGGCCATTGACTGGGTTACTGAGGCATGTTTCGTTCGGCTCAGTCAAGATGTATTCCCCCTTGAGGAGGCAATGTTTTATGATGTAGGGTCATTTCCACAATGTTTCTAACTTTCCTATGCCTAAGGCTTCTTTTGTGACATCATAGCGAAGGAATAGCTCTCCCTCAATGAATGAGCGAGGGTTGATGTGGCGGTAGAATGATGCTTTTACCCGCTTCTTGTGGGCCTCATTGTGTTGGAGTGATTGCTGTCAGCTTTCATCGATGAAATCTAGTTGTACTAGATGTTGTTCTAGAGGCTGGGTATCATCGAGGAGTTTGATGGCGGCATGTGAATTTAGGATCTCGCGGAAATCAATGCAAAAGCATACAGTGACCCAGTTTTTGATGACGGGGATAGGGTTGGGGTCCCAAGATGTGTAGGAATAATGAGTCCTAGTTCTGATACATGATGATATGAATTGTATATGGTGTATTGTGTCATCAGCGTTTGGTGGGGGAATAATTTTCGTGATGGGAGCTTACGTGAGAACAAGGCTAGATCCTTCGTTAGGATGGGCACTTTCCGACCGGTGGAAATTGTGCATGGTGTGGAGGTGCCTGAATGTTTCCATTAATGAGAATGCCTCTCGTTCATGGTTATGGCCAGTGCAAATGGTGCATGGTACCACTGTGCCAACTGAGTAGATTGTGTGGGAATCAACACTACTCTTTGTCCCTGAAGTGGACGCTCGGAAGGGATCTGATGTAGAAGATGAGGTATTCTACTTCCATTTCCAAGTTTTTGGCGTAGGTATGTCTAAATATTTTGGGGAGTGTAGACTTAACATTTCTCTTATCTCTCTAAGCTTTGGGAGATGCTCACATTTTATTGTATGATGAAAGTGTGAACAAATCCAGCAATAGTTGTGTGTGATTTTCTCTTGGTTAGAGAGATGTCTCTGCGGGAGAGAAGGGACTATGCAAAAAATGTTAGCAATGGGGTTCAATTATTTGCACTGATTGACCCGGTGGCCGATCAGGTCACATAGTCCACATGTTATCCTTGGTTGAACTTGGGTCATGTTTGGTTGGGGCGTTGTCCCAGCTTGCCCATTACGCCGATTTGGGTATGGGGTAGATGGCCTGAGGGCGTTATGCCTTCTATATTGGTTGAGGAGATCCTCGAGTTTCTTCTCTAATGTATGTATCATATCAATTAGAAGACGAATTCATGGAATATAAGCACAAATATGCTCTCAGTGATTTCCCTTTCACACTAGGAAAAATAGCCTAGATATGGGGTTCCCGTCCTGCTCACTTGATGGCATGACAAGGTAACAACGGTGTAACACTTCTAAGTCAGGGCAAGTGGTGACCACATGATTGGGTGTTTTACACAACGTACATTTTTTTCTTCTCCGCAGAGGGTGGTTGGGGGTAACTAATGGTTCCCTGATTGGTCATTTTTCAGCTGACAGAAAGAGGATGGATCTACTCGTCACATCTTCTTGAGTTGTTCATGGATTCACTGTCTGAGCCATATTCTTGAGAGAAGCAGACTATAGCTAAGTGAAATTAGGGGATATAATGGCATTGTTCTAAAATGTGGTTGTCAGCACATAAAGGACAAGTGAATTACGTTGCCTGCAAACCAACATAGTAAACACGCTCTATTGGATACCACCTGTGGATGAGTTCTAAGGTTGTGCATTCCTCAATGAAGTGACCATTTTCATCGCACAGTGCCCAGTGTATGAAAAGAGGAGGGAATATGAACGGGAGTCTTTCAGGCGACTGTCATTCCTCCTATAGGTATAGAATGATGTGAAGTTCATCTCTAGATGACTGGGTGGAGGGATCCTCTTGATAGGATTTCTCAGTGGCATGTAAGGCATCCCTATATCGTGGGACCTCTAGGCAATGATGAGTATAGTGTCCATAATTTCCGCAGATAGCGCATGTGTGATTTGTACGCGATGCTTTGCCTTGAATTTTGGTGGCAGGTTTTTTTTTACGGGAACTTGGTGCTGCGACGTCTACAGCAGAGCTAAGGAGTGGTTTTAATTTGTCCAGCTCTGGGTAGATGTGGATAGGATGGCCTACTACATCACACATGGTGTAGCGTGGTGATTCTTGTTGCGGGTTGGGATTATCCAACTTCTTTCCTCCTTTATTGGTGTTCTTGGCCCTAATCATCGGCTTTGCAATAGGAGTTACATGCGCAGGGATGTTTGTGACAATTTCCTTAATGGGTGGGGCCTCCTCGGGACTAAGGGGGACTAACCCTTTAGAGGTGATGTGTGTGGCTCCTGTCCCAGTAGGTGGGACTAGGTAGCAAACTGGGATTGAAAAAGATACGTTTGGTAACACCACGATGGCCAAGACCTGCTGGGATACAAAACTAGCTGGGGGGTAGAGGAAAGGAGTTTGGGAGGTAGCGTAGGCTAGAGAGGCTGTCGTGGCTGAGGAATTAGTGTCATTATTGCTCATATATATATCTTGAATGACTTCGGTGCTTGATGAGGATATCATGCACACTGGGGCCTCTGTGATGCCAGATGATGGCTCTGGGATAATAGGGGGGTCACCTAGGAATGACACAAGGATGGATGATGGTTTGAACTGGCTGAGGCCATATTATTGGTACCTTGTAATTGTCTCAGCGGATGTGTCTACATAGGGTAGAATGACATCAGTATTTTTTAGACGTCGCTTTTCTCTCTATGTCAACTGGTCGAGAGTAACGTTGCGGTCCTCATGGGGGAACATCATAGTTCGGAAGTTAGAGGAGGCTATGACTGACATGGTGTACATATAACTTCGACCAAGGAGTATATTGTAATCCACTTGGGTGTCTAAGACCTCAATGTCTATAAGGACCGTCTTGTTGGCTAAGCAAACTGTGATGTTTTGGTAGAGACCGACGGGGGTTGAAGGGCGACCATCGTATGCTCTAAGCATGATGTCTGATGGCTTTAGTTTGGGAGACCCTAACTTCTGCCAAATGTTCTTTGACATGAGGCATGGGGATGGACCTTCGTCAATTATACATCAGTGGATGGTGATGTTTTGAACTAACACCTGTATCTGAAAGGTGACCATTGAGGGAAGCCTAGGGGTGGCTTTATCTAAATCAAAAGCCATCAGGCATGAATCGGCAAGGTTGATGGCACCTAATGCGGAAAGTAAGGCTTTCCGTTGCTTTGGGCATGATTGTAATACCTCCAAAGCTGACATAGCGGCGGGAGATTGAGCTAGATCATCCATAATGCTATAGTTATGGGTTTCTTTGGAATGGTTTCCTGCCTGCTTAGTTGGTTCGTTAGCCATTTTGGCAAAGGTTCAATAGGCATATTTGATATGCTTAAAGGTGTTGTTGGTGCACTTGTACTAGCCCCTGATGAATTGGTGTCTAGTGGGGTATCGTAATTTTAGGATCCATGTCTGAAAAAACATTTCTTCGCTAGTCATGTAGATTTCAAGGCTGTTTTTTTTAGAATCGTCGGGAGTTTTTTGCTACGTACTAACTGTCCCTTGATGGGGGAAAGGCTCCTCATGCATGACTGATGTCTGTTGTGAGGATCCCCCTTGTTTGCAGTTACCTTGAAGCTTCTTCAACTCAAGTAGGTCGGGATAGTGGTGAGTGTAATGGCCGTATTCACCACATATTGACCAAGAGTAGTTTTTTCGGAGAGTTTCCCTCTTGTTCTGCCTTTGAGGGTTGCTTAGTTCCTGGTTTTGATTTAGGTTGGAGTTACCTCCGATCTAAGATCGCATAGAGCGTTGTTGATTGTTGCCCCCCTGTCAAGGATTTCCTTTAGGCTTGTTTTTTCCTTTTTTATTAACTGTGTTAGGAGGATAATTTAGATTCTCCTAATTGTTGTTTGGCATGGTTGGATTTGGGAAGGCTTCACAAAGTTCACCTATGCATTATTCTACATGGGTGGGTCTTGTGTTGGGGACTGGGCATATTGAGGTCCCTAGTTTATAAATGGTTGTTGGGGGGGATCTCTTCCATCAGCATGTCTAGTTGCTTACTGCGTCCCCTGAGCCAGAGGATAGGGTCCTCCATGCGATGGTGGTACGATGATGCCCTACTGGTCAAATTTTGCGAAGGCAAAGGATGGCTTTGGTAGCCAGGTTGTGGTATGTTCTAGGTAGAATCATATGCATAACTGGGGTATTGAACATTGTTGATTAGGTGATTTTTGGTTAGTGACCCTATTTAACCATCTGAGGATTTCATCGCGCCTTGCAATTCTTTGTAAGTTTGCAGGTGCGGGGCGTTAGGCAGGATATTTTAAATATATCTTGACTGCATATAGATCATCTCAAGCTATTGGGCCGTACTGATGGTGTCCTCTTTGGATATGGGCCTTTGTTATGCCACATCCTCTGAAATATATGTGGTGAGATTTTTCAGGAATAGGTCTAACATAACTCGATCGTTGATTTTGGCTTTGCATAAACTATGACGTCATCGCCACTTGTGGAGATGTTCCGAGATATGGACAATGGGTGTTTTCCTAAAGTGGTTCAGCAATTCCATTCGAGAATCATGGTGGATGGGTAACTGAAAATAGGTCAGGAACACAGTAATGAGGGCGCTAAAGGTTCCATGTGTAGCATAGGGCTGCTCCACATACCATTTCATGGCTATTCCGGTTAGGGTACGTTGAAATAGTCTTAGTCGAATAGTATCATCAACGATGTTGTTCGATGAACACCATAGGTGGAAAGTCATCACATGATTTCTGTGGTCTTCCGCTTGCTTCCCTTTGAACTTTGGAATTTTCGAAGGGAGTTTCGTGGGCATGAGAGGCCATGTGGGGTTGTGTGAAATGGGGTCATTTGTCAAGTTGGTTAAATTTGGTAGATTTAACGAAGCTAGAAAAGGTGACTGCGAGTTTGTGGTCATTGCAACTTATGAAAATACAATTTTTTGGTTAGGAATAGTGTTTTTCTACGAAGTACCTTCCTGTGCGTTCACCTGGCATCCCAAATGGGTAGCACTCCTATGCCCTCTAAGGGTTGTGGGAGGAGTGGTGTGAGGTGACCTTGTGGGGGTGTTCACCGGTGTGTCATTGGGAGACCGACTAGGGTTCCCAACTAAATTTTCCTCAATAAAGGATGAACCAATAAGGGTGGCAATGTTCTGTCTTTGACGCCAAAATGACGAAAGACCTGGAACCCCTCCTGCTAATGGGGGGAGGTCCAAAAGACGTCTAGATCAACGAGGTCCCATTGGGTCTATTTTGGCATTGACTAGGTATGGTTTTGGAAAGATTTGAGAGGATAGAGATTATAATCAAAGAAAAAATCTGATCTCATACATAAAACAAAGCGAAAATAAAAGATAAATTTTCCCTTTAGATTAATCATATGTGATCAATCAATTAAAAAATATGGTTTTTTTTTTGTTTGTGTATGATACTAACATCCTAGAAGACCTGTTCGTCCTCACACTTTCAAATTTAACTGGGCCTTGAGAAGACATCTTGCGAATGCTGGCACAAGGTCCTGAAAGAACTAGCGACACCCCCAGTCAACCGAAGAAAATCCACCAAGGTAAGGGTAGAGGATATAGTGTTTCCTGCACCATCACCTATAGGGAAGGATGCCCTAATTTTGACCAATAAGCATTGTCGTCCCACGTGAGCGTTCAAGTCTTTGGCTTCTTTATAATTCAGCTACCAGTACTGAGTATTAGACAGGTCATGTATCCCCGTATAATACCGCATGCACTGGGGCTAAGCCTAACCCCCTTTGAATCGGGTCTCTGCTGCGCTTCGATTTTCTTTTTCATGGGTAGATAGACGGATTTGAAAGTTCCCTAAACAGTCAAATTCAATGTTTCAAGATGTAGACTGACCAAGGTGGCTTATTGGATACCTACCTCCTTGTTCCTAGCTTAAACTATAAATCCTCTTGTGGCCCCTGTGGGGAGAGTTTAGTGGGTTTGGTTAAGTTAGTTTTAGGTGTCTTCAATTTACTTAGGGTGTGAATGTGTGTGAACAAAAGGTGAACAAGCGCATAGTTTGAACGTGTGGATATGCGGTGATCCTTTTCAAAATCCCCTATTTAAACTATGTTTTGTTATTCCTTTCTCAAAAGAAAAACATATACAGATATGGGTCGCTTCCAATGTTTCCTAGTTAACCTAAATGATCAACTATAGGGAGATGGTGAGTTATCAATAGAGAGTGTTCATAAGCTTGCCTAGGATCACCCGGAGGTGCAAAGGCAGTAGAGATTACTTTCTCTCCACAGAAAATTCGATCCTGGTCTGGAATCCTATCGCAAAAAATTGAACTAAACTAATGACTTTTACACTAGAAAAATAAAAAAGATTTAGCTAAGCATTCTTGGACTTGGGCCACTTACTTTGGCTAATTATCTAGGTGTTTTTGGTGCCTAAATTCGCAAAACACAACTTATTTCAGAATGAAAATTTATTTTCCCTCTACTTAAACTATGTGTTAACTTTGTGAAAATCAACTTGAAATAAAACTAACACTTAAACTACTAAAACACAACTAAAAGTAGGCTTTAACAAGTTGCGGGACACCTCAACTAGTGCTGGCATATTTATTAAGGGTTGCGAGTCACTTTACAAGCAAGAAATAAATGGAAATAGTAGAAAAATGCTACTTCTAGTTTCGGCACGCAAAAGGCCAAGAAAGGCGCGCAGTCTGCGTGCAGGTCACCGCTGAACACACACGTTGGGGTGCGTCTGTCTGTAAAAAAGCCGTGCAATTTTCCTGCAAAGAAATTTTTTGGGATCTCTTCAGCTTCAACATGTCATTGAGGGTGAAGTAGGTAATGAAGGAGAGAAAGGGGGCAGTTCTAGCCCAACTCCACACCAAAGAAAGAGGTCTCTGCAAAAAAGGCACAACCACATAAACTTGGAAATAAACGTTAGTGGAGTCACCAATCCTGTGTATGTGTGTTTGGTGCACGAATGTACCAAATCACACCTACTTAAGAGGAGTGGTTTCCTCTTAATCGTAGGTTTTAACCCCGAATGCAAATTATCTACACACGAATCTTATAACAAAAGCAACAATAGCGAGAGAATAAAACATAAAACGTATAAACACAGAGATTTTCCCCGGATCCCCAAATTGGGACGACCAAATTATTTTTCATCTTTAGTGTTACAACATATATATACATGCCGAAGCATACATAAACCCCAATCCATTAACCTTGGATTAGAACATAACCGTAGTTCCCTTGACCGGATCTACAAAAATACCAGGGGCCGAAAATCATCGTACCCCAATACCATGTGCAAAACCATGGACGCGGACTACCCACTGGAAAACCATGGCGCGTGCATAGTCGTGGAAAGAATATAACACATACTCAACATTCTCCCACTTGTTGTTTTCTTTCCACAGGGGGTCACAAGAGAGCTTAGTCATTGGCCCAATTCTTCAACACCCATTGTTTCTCTACACCAAGAGAACTTCTGAGTGCTCACAGACTTTGTTAATGCATCTGTAACATTCTTCAAAGTGTCCACCTTTACCAGCAACACCCTTTTAGCCTCAACCATATCTCTAACAAAGTGATATTGAACATCAATGTGCTTTGTCTTTGAATGGTAAGCAGGGTTCTTAGCCAAGAAAATTGCACTTTGGCTATCACAGTCTATCATTATAGCTTGTTGTACCAACCCCATACTTGAACACAATCTTTGCAACCAAACTGCTTCCTTGCTTGCATGAGTGGCTGCTATGTATTCTGCCTCTGTAGTTGAAAGAGCCACTACAGACTGTCTTTTACTCATCCAACTGACTGCGCCTCCAAATAGGCTAAACACATACCCACTTGTAGATCTTCTTTGGTCCAGATCTCCAGCCCAGTCTGCATCAACAAACCACGAATGTCCAACATTATTTCCAATCCTGGTCTTCCCTGGTAGCACAAGCCATAATCACTAGTGCCACGTAAATATCTGAAAACCCGCTTCACTGCTGTCCAATGCTCCTTCCCCGGGTTTGACATAAACCTGCTCAATACTCCCACTGCATGTGCAATGTCTGGTCTAGTACAGACCATTGCATACATCAGGCTACCCACTGCACTTGCATATGGAACACGGGACATATACTCCTCTTCTTCTTGTGTCTTGGGACACTATTCAGCAGACATCTTTACACCTACAAGAATAGGAACATTCACCGGTTTACTATCCTGCATATTGAACCTCTGCAATATAGTCTCGACATACTTCCTCTGGTTTAACCAGAGCTTCCTCTTTGCCCGATCTCTCTTAATTTCCATGCCCAAAATATAGTTTGCAGCACCTAGATCCTTCATGTTGAATTTGGAGAACAGTTGGGTCTTCAAATCTTGGATAATTTCTTTGTCATTTCCAATCAACAACATATCATCCACATACAAGACCAAATAAATAAAACGGTCACCAATTAATTTAAAATAAACACAGTGATCCTCCTTGCTTCTGGTGAAGCCAAGTCCCCGTATATAGGTATCAAATTTCTGATACCACATCCTTGGTGACCGTTTTAACCCATACAGAGACTTCTTCAACCTGCATACCAGTTCTTTCTTACCCTTCACCATAAAACCTTCAGGTTGCTTCATGTAGATCTCCTCTTCTAGATCCCCATGAAGAAATGTTGTCTTCACATCCATCTGTTCTATCTCAAAATCAAATGCAGCAGCAACAGATAAAATTAATCTAATAGAAGTAACTTTGGCGACAGGAGAAAAAATATCACCAAAATCAATTCCCGACACCTGGGAATAACCTTTTGCTACCAACCGAGCTTTGTATTTCTCCACCTTGCCTTCTACATTCATCTTCTTCTTAAACACCCATTTTCTCCCAATGGGCTTCCTTCCAGCCGGCAACTCCACCAGATCCCATGCATCGTTTTTGTGCAAGGATGCCATTTCATCAACCATGGCCTCCTTCCAGAGTTTTCCATCCTCTGAATCTACTGCCTCCCTGACAGTTCTGGGTTCATCATCAGTTATAGTTAAGGCAAAACCTAAACAGAAAGCAGATGGAATATACCTTTCTGGTTGCCTTCTTTCCCGAACTGATCTTCTCAAAGCTGGAGTTTGTGGCTCTTCATCTTCTGAGTCTTCTTCTGTTGTAGAGTCTGATTCATCCTCCTTTAGCTCAAACTCTATCTTTTCAGGTTCCTTTGATAGGACTTCATGTTTAACAACATCTTTAACTTCTCTAAACACCACATCTCGGCTGTACACAACCTTCCTTGTTTCTGGGTTCCAAAGCTTGTAACCCTTTAAACCATCCTTATACCCAATAAAGATGCACTTTTCAGATTTATTATCCAACTTGGTCCTTTTCTCCTTTGGAACATGTACATATGCATCACATCCAAATATCCTTAGATGTGAAAGAGAGGGTTTCTTACCAGTCCATACCTCATGTGGGGTCTTATCCTCCAACGCTGATGAAGGTGATCTGTTAACTAAGTAACATGCAGTCTCCACTGCCTCTGCCCAGAATTCTTGTCCTAACCCGGTACCACTGAGCATTCTTCTTGCCTTTTCCATCAATGTTCTATTCATTCTTTCTGCAACTCCATTTTGCTGAGGTGTGTATGGAGTAGTCTTCTATCGTGCTATACCACACTTCTTACATAACTCTTCAAATTCCTTCTTGCAGAACTCCCCACCATTATCTGTCCTCAACGCCTTTATCTTCTTCTCTGTCTGGTTTTCCACCAGAGCCTTAAATTCTTTAAATTTGTCAAAGACTTCAGATTTCTTCCTCAAGAAATATATCCATGTATTCCTTGAGAAGTAATCTATGAATGAAACATAGTACACAGACTTTCCCAGTGATGGAACTGACACAGGCCCAAACACATCACTGTGCACAAGTTCTAATATCTTGTTTGTCCTCTTAGCACCAGAAGGAAAACTCACCCGATTCTGCTTCCCATATACACAATGTTCACAGAAATCGAAATCCAGAGAACAATTAGACATACCTTCTACCATACCATCTCTATGCAGTATCCGAAGGCCCTTTTCTCCAATATGTCCAAGCCTTTGATGCCATAGCATGGTCTTTTCTCCAGAGACAGCTAGGCTTTCCGTCCCACTTTCAGGAACCACAGAACTGTTACACCCATCAATAACAATACTACCTTGTAGCTTGTACAGAGTTCCAGTCCGAACTCCCCGCATTAATACCAGTGCTCCCCGAACCATCTTGCAGGCATCTTTCTCGAACACTGTTTTTACACCTGCATCATCCATCTTGCTTACAGAAATCAGATTTCTGGCTAATGCAGGAATATGCAGAACACCAGGAAGTGTTCTAATCCTTCCACCTTGTAGCTTCAACTTTACCTTTCCATGTCCGACGATTTTTGCCTTCCTATCATCCCCTAGGAAGACATCACCATCATATTTCTCATACTCGCAGAACCACTCCCTATGGGGAGTGAAGTGAAAGGATGCACCTGAGTCAATCAACCATGACTCATGATCTACATGTGTATTTGAAGAAGAAGCCAAATACATATCCCCACCTTCATCCGAGTGGTTTTTGCCTCTGCAGAAGGACCTTCATCAGATCCCTTTCCTTTCTCAGGAGCTTTAGATCTGCATTCCTTTTTGTAGTGTCCTTCCTTTCCGCATTTTCAGCACACCTTTACAAACTTTCCAGGAGATTTAGATCTCCCTCTAGATTTGACTCCACTCGAAACCTTATTCTTGTTGACCTCTTCGACCTTGTTATAGCATCATTTTTCACCTTCATATGATTCATGATTTCTTTTATGGCTTTGGGCACCCATTCCTACAGACTTGAACAAATTCACTAAAAAATAGTGTTAAAATTCCCATACGCGGGTATGCCCAGACTTTTCCGCGTGTATACGCGAGTCCACATGTAATTTTCCGCGTATGCTATTAAAATCATTAAAAAAATATATAAATTCCTTATTTTCAGGCTGGGTTGATGGTTACTCTAGTAGTTCAACCACCCCAGTACGTGGCCAACTGTTTCCAACTGACTGAAACTACTTTGAGGGAGTATAAAAGCCCCTCATGTGCATGGCCTAAGGGAGAGAGAAATTTTATAGACATTATACTCTGTTGGAATCCTAGTTCAAGTCTGATTCCCCATGCCTCCTGCACTTTCCCAGATTTATACAGGAAACCCTTGTTTCCTGGAGATGTTCATCCATTTATATGCCATCTCGAGTGCACAAGTCTAGAAGGTTTCTTAGCAAGGCAAGGGCCGGACGAATCCGGACGACGGTCTGTTCGAAGATCGTGGAAGGATTCAGGTGATCTCTCCACTCTTTACTTCTGTACATGCTGTTCATAATAATGAAGAACCATCTTGTTCCTAAAATTCTGTGTTAGTATCTATTTTTATATGTGGAAAGATTGATTATTAAGCAGTTATTATCATTTATATCATATTTCACATGGATTATACTAACATTTAGGAGAAATATATGTTGTACAACTAGGTTTCCGTGCATGTTCTTTCTTCTTTTCCAGGTTGAACAAGGAAGAAAGGTTGCTGGGGGTTTGAACCCCGCGGGATCTACATCGAACGTAGGACTACGGGTGAGTTCTGCTATCATTGTTATCTAGTTTTTTTGCATTCAAGTATGGTTGTATGTGAGTCCTTCTCAATGGCATGCCCTGCTCTGTGGAGGTTTTTACCCAACAAACCTCTAGGGTGATTTTCCCCGAAACAGAACTGGTGACTCCGCTGGGGATCACATTCTTGTGATTCCCCTGTTGGGTGGTTTCAGCTGTTTAATAGGTTTCCAACAGTTTTAACTTTTATTTCAAGTCCAGTTAACTCTTTCCCAGTCAGACTAAAGCCCTGGTTCCTCATCCAGGCTTGATCTTTTTTTTTTTTATTATTTACCTTTTTATACGCGGGTTTGTCTGTACACAAACATGTATACACACATCTTTTGTTAAAGGGAGCCACGTATACGCGGGTTTCCTTTAGCACAGTCGTGTATGCACGCTTGTTTCCAAACTGTCAAGTAGCGTATACCTGGGTAGATTTTGAAATTTTGGATTTCTTGGCTTTGTAGTCCTGTCTGCCTGTGGAGACCTATTCCTGAAGTGTCTTTGTGTCCTCTGGATTGTGTAGAAAGTGGTCTTTGGTATTTTCTCTCTCTTGTTTAGTTGAAAACTAGCTTATTTGGCGAATCTTGTTTCTTGTGCTTGCATTTCTGGTTCGAGTACCAAGATCTCTTTCTGGGGATTCTTGGTTGTTCTGCTTTATCAGAACAGAGAGCTCCTGCTCATTTACTCTTTCCTACCTTTGTGTCTTGCTTTGCACTTCGATTTTTTCCCATTTCTTGGTTGGTTTTCTTGAGTTTAGTCGACTAGGTCTTGTTGCAACTTTTGAAGAGTCTTTCTTGGTTCTTTGAAGTTTTTGTTTGCTGCAAGGTTGTACTATTCTTCTAGGCTGAGTGACTGAGTTTCGTGTCTTCTTGTGCTCATATAAATCTTGCTACTAGTTAGCCCTATAAGATTTGGAGCGTTTTTGAAGTTTTTGCTTGAAATTCAGTGTTGTTTGGCTTGGGATTTGATAGTTTTGCTTGGTCTTTTCGAACTCTTCTTTTATAAAACTCAAAAGCTCAAAAAACATTTTTCTTTGTTGTTTGCTTTTGTTTTTGCATTTTTGTTTTCGTTTCACTATATCTTTTGAAGCTTTGTTGAGGTTTCTTGCCTTTGGATTTTGACTTGATTTTGGAAAGAAATTGGCATTGATTTCTTCCTCTTGTTTTTAAGCGTTTTTTGGTGTCTTCATATTAAGAGTTTCTGATTTCGGGAACTAGCTTTCTGGACAACCAAAAAGAGATAAAACTGAAGGATCTTTGGGAAATTTCGCTCTGCTTTAGGAGATTTTGCATCTTAGAATTTGCATGCTTTTAGTGATTTGCATCAGGTGCACTTAAGCATTTAGTCATTTTCATAGTTTTTGTGAGTGTGAGTTTGTTATCTGAAAAGAAAAATACAATTTTTAATCTCGTAGAACCTGTGTAGAAGTTTCTTTTCATCGAAAGACAATAACTTCATTTGCATGTAGTTTGGTTTTTATTAATTTCTTTTCTGCGTCAAAACACCATAAGTTTCATCTCTGTATCCCTTTGACTTAACATAATAGCCGATTAAAATAAGCGATATAATTTAAAATCAACTAGCAAGTTTTCTAAGTGTCATACACCAACTAGCTAGGTTGTAGGGCCTTGGATTAGGTGAGTGGAGAGTTAACTCTCCAAGGCCACTCAAACAAAACATAGAAGTTGATTAATTGAGCGAAATCCAACTTCGTTAGGTGGACCGGGAAAGCTCTCCTCCAGAGAGTCAAGCGCGAGGGGAAGTGAAGGTTGAGAAGAGGGATACCCCCCCTCCGATTAGCTGAATCTGACCTCAAGACCATTCCGCCCGGCTTCTGACACAGATTGGTGCCCATAGTTGCCACTCCTAGGTTCCACACAGGTGACTGCGGGGGGGAATACCCGTGGTACCTGAGGCAGACGTCGCATCACTTTCAGCAGTACTTCTGGGGGGTGCCCTTGTGAAGCTTGGGTGCTTGAGCCAGCAAAGGGTGTCGTTAGGAGGTCGGCGTAACTGTTTCTGATACCTTCAAAATTAGGCCTGGGCCGTAATTATCCCAGACTGCTTTCGGGAGGTCCTATATTTTTCGCTTTCTTATATTTTGGTGTCCGGTCCTCATCACCCGGAGCGGAAATACTTGAGGGTTGTTTGCTTAATTGTATCTCAGGGATTATTTTTTAGTGAGTGCTCTTTGCTCCTAGCTTGCCTAGCTTTATACTTTTTGAGTCTAATTAAAATCTATAAAAGTGGCTGATCAAGCACCTCGTCGATCGAGGAGAATTCGGGGGTTATCTCCCGAGAGTCCAGAGCCTTCTTCAAGAAGGCGTAGGAGTGATTTAGCAGGTGGTTACCACCCTGTGGCGTCCGACGCAGTGGAGAGAGATCCTCCACAAGGGTCTGAAGGTTTCATAGCTGATTCTGGTGTTGGTTCCGAGAGGAGCGTTCCGCTCACCTCGCGAGTTTTATTTCCGCAGGAAGAAGAAGTTCAAATAAAGGAAGTACCTGAACCATCAGTGTCACTTCCATCTCCTCTTCCTCCTGATTATCCGTTCGTTGTTGAATACATCGGACCTGAGTCAGAGAGACCGGAAGATCCTCCGTATTATACATACCTTTCGATGGCCACGACTGGGAACGCGGCTTCTGCTGTGAGTGCTGCAAGCATTCAGACTCCTGCTTCTGTTGAAGGAGGGGGCACTATTGCTATATCTTCGATTGCCTCTAGTGCTGCTCTGTTTGGCTCTGGTTTCACCCAAGCACATGCTTCTCAATCTGGTCCCTTTTGTTTTGGAATGCCCACTAGTGGGATTCCTTCTTTTTCCTTTTCCGTTGCTGCAGCTGGGTCTACACCCATGTCTTCCATGGCTAGTGGATCAGCTTCTTTTCAAGGGTTCCCCTTCGGAACTGGACACATTCCTAGTTCGAATCCTTCTTTAGGGTCCTTTCCGTTTACTTCTCAGACCCAGAGTTTCAACCCTTGGTCTGGAGGTCAAAGTTCGACTACTTTCACAGGTTGGAACCCTGTATTCACTACAGCGGGGGCAGGGAATCAGTTTTACGCTGGTCACCAAGGGAATGCTTCTTTCCCTTCATCGAGTGCTTATCAGACTTTTTCCCCTCTATCTAATGCCTAGAACCCCTATCAGGGGCTTTCCTCTTCATTTAATACTTCAGGCAGGGGAACTGGTCCGGTCTTTGGTAACTTGGCGTGGGGAGGAGGTTCTTCTCCTTTTGCTACGAGTTCTTTCTGGAAACCTGGTGCCTCATCAAATCTAGGGTATTCTTTTCAGAATGTTGGGAATTCATCCTATCAAGGATGGAATCCTCAGGCTCCACCTCGTTTACCTTTTCTGGCAACGTTAAACTTGCCAGATCTGTCGAAATTGACGAATGATCCGATTCGGTACAGTCCGGGGTGGCCTCCGGTCCCGACCAAACTACCTTCAGACATTCCAAAGTTTGAAGGGAAGAATGGAGAGGATCCGGCTGACCACATCACCACTTTCCATTTATGGTGTTCTTCTAACTCCCTGATCGACGATTCGATTAGGTTGAGGTTGTTTCAACACACCCTAACTGGAAACGCTGCCAAATGGTATATTGAGCTAACTGGGGGCAATTTTGCTACATTTGGAGAACTGGCTGTTACATTTCTGAACCATTTTCAGTTGCCTGTCCGATATGATGCTGGGACTGAACTCCTAGCTAATTTTAAGCAGGACGACGCAACCCACATTTCTGATCACATTCAGGAATGGAGGAGAAGGAAGAGGCTTATTAAAGCTCATATTCCAGGAGAATTCCTTTTGGAATGGTTTTTGAAATCTCTGCAGTCAGACATTTCTAAAGATGTATCCCTGTCTGGGGTATTTTCTGAGGAGCAGGCCATTTTTAGGGCCCAGCAGCTGGAACTGATCTATTCTCAGTCTGGGGTCCTCCATAAATATTTTCCCAATGCTCCTCACTCCAAATTAGATTTATCCAAAACTAAGCCTGGTCCTCATGGTGATGGGCTTATCGGGTCGATCAATAGTGGTGCAGCTAGCCTGCTTACTCAACTGCAGCAGTTGTCTTTACAATCTGCTCCTTCTGGTCAGGCTATGCCTGCTGAGTCATTGCCTTCCCAATCGTTGTCGATAAATGATGTCCAAGCTTCTGACCCCAAAGGAAATCAACAATCTAAAGGGAAGAAGAAGGGACGAAATAATAAGAAAAAGGGCAAGGATGTGAAGGGTAATGCGAATAAAACCAACGAGCATGTTGGTGAGGGTCCAAAGGACAAAAAGAAAGTGAAGTTTCCATGCAAGTTATGTACTGGAGACCACCTTACACACCTTTGCCCTAAAATTCAGGATGCGCAGTGCTTGTTAGCTCAGCAGGTTTCTTCTAGTTCCCAAGTTGTGTTAACAAACCCTTTTCCCCAAGGGCAACAATTAGTTGTTGGCGCGAGTCAAAATCCTGGGGCTTCCTCTGGGGGCACCCAGGAAGGGGAAATTCCATCGAACATATTCATGATGAGTGCTCACGTGGATGTCGCTACAAGATCCCGTGATTATGGCGGAGAAGAGTCTTCGAAAGCTAAGGATACTCCTGATGCTACTGAGCCGCTTCACATTACAAAGCCTACTGTTGAGTCTATGCCTCGGATGCCCAAAGCATCTACTAAGCGGTCGACGATTAATCCAAATGCTAGGGCTGCCCAGAACTACTCTATTGTGGAAGATCTGGCACAGAGTCCTTGTGCTATGTCGGCTTTAGAGGTACTCCAGTCTTGTCCGGCTCAGCGCAGTGCTTTTCTCACTGCCATTGGGGCTATTGATCCAAAAAATTCTCTTCTGATTACTTTTGATATGACTAATTTTAAGAAGAGACTTCCTCATCACATGGCTTTTCATATTAAATCGTCGTATCAGAAGTGCAATATCTTTCGAACGGTTGTTGATGAGGGTGCTTCCACGTGCGTGATGTCTCTCACATGCTGGAAGACACTTGGATCTCCCAAAGCTGTTCCATCTAGCACTGTTCTTACTGTGTTCGATGGTCATTCTCACAGACCCCATGGTATTGTCCCGGCTTTGCCCATCTGTGTTGGGGGCAAAACCGTCAATATAGAGGTTGAGGTAGTGGATGCAGCCTTGGACTACAACCTTCTGTTGGGGAGGAACTGGATATATGAGATGGATGCCATTGCATCCTCATTATTTCGAATTGTATGTTTCCCCCACGAAGGGAGGATTGTTACAGTGGATCAACTGGATTGTCCTCCTGTAGACCCGAATGTCTACCGACTCATCCGTTCCAAAGCTCGGATAATACTAAGGCTACCGTTGAGAATTTAGGAGTTGGAATGTATTCTTCCTTGATGAGTACTTTATATTCCTCCTCCTACTAAGGCATATAAATGCTATTAAAACCTCCGCTCCTTTCTTCGAATGAAGTTCTTCTAACTCATTATTTTCAACTTTGTCTTGCCTTCCCCTATCAACCCATATTAGCGGAAGGTCAAGTGGGTGGAATGGTGATTTCCGATGGGTTCAACAGATTGCTTATCATTCTATTGTTGACTTGCAGTAATCCAACGGGCCCTCTTTCACCGGAAGAGTTGGATGGTGATGTGGCTTCGGCTTGGACGTTTAGTTCTTCTTCAGCCCAGGATTGCCTTGATACCACTCTTCCATCTAAAGAGGCCATCCTGGAAGCCATGACAGGTATAGATAGACTGTGGGATGATTTTCATCATCGGTCTTACTTCCTACCTAATTTGAATGAGGTTGAAACAAGTTTTCCGAGTCCTCCGTCTCCTGGTCCTGTTCACCCAGTCTTGAACCCTTTGGCACCAACACAGGTTTATGCTGAAGGGAACATGGCTGTGATTTCTCCTACTATCCCGGTGAACATTTCCAAGGATCCCAATATTATTGAGAATGTCTTCATTGGAGCTGAATGTTCCCGTGAAGAAATTCAAATTTACACCGAGCTCTTTAAAGAGTATAGGGATGTATTCGCTTGGTCTTATGAGGAAATGCCTGGTATAGATCCATCTATTGTCCAGCATGAGATCAAGACTTACAAAAACGCTAAGCCTGTGAGGCAAAAACTTCGTCCGGTCAATCCTAGGAAGGCAGCAGCTATCAAAGCTGAGGTGGAGAAGCTGCTTAAGGCGGGATTCATTTTCCCTGTTCCTTTGACTGAATGGGTTTCAAACCCTGTTCCTATAGATAAAAAACAAGGAACGATTCGAGTTTGCATTGATTTCAAAGACCTAAATAAATCATGTCCTAAAGATAATTACCCCACACCATTTATCGATCAGATCATTGACGAGTGTGCCGGTAATGAGATTTTCTCCTTCATGGACGGTTTCTCCGGATATAATCAAATTACTATCCGTCCTAAAGATCAGCATAAGACTGCCTTTATTTGTCCCTGGGGTACATTTGCATACAAGAAGATGCCTTTTGGTCTTAAAAATGCTGGGGCTACGTTTCAGCGGGCCATGTCATATGCCTTCCACGACATCAAAAAGATTATCGAGGCGTATTTGGATGATTTAGCTGCTCATTCTTTAAAGAGGATGGATCATCCTACTCACCTCCATAAAATATTTGAACGATGTCGTTTCTATAAGATTAGGTTGAATCCGAACAAGTGTGTTTTCGCGGTTACATTCAGTCGATTATTGGGATTCATTGTGTCTAGGGAAGGGATAAGGGTAGATCCTTCAAGGTTGAGGCAATACTTCGGTTGCCTCCCCCGTCCTCTGTTCGTCAACTTCAAAGTCTACAAGGAAAGTCTAATTTTCTTCGGAGATTTATCGTAAATTATGCTGAAGTTACCAAGGGATTTATGAGATTGTTGAAGAAGGGAGTTCCTTTTCTTTGGGATGACTTCGCTCAACACTCATTCGATGCTTTGAAGAAAGCATTGACCTCTGCTCCTTTATTGAGTCCACCTGATTATAGCAGGGATTTCCTTTTGTATCTTGCAGCAGCAGAATCTACTATTGGTATGGTTCTGGTTCAGGAAGATGATGCTCTCGCAGAGCATGTTATTTACTATCTTAGTCGAGGATTGGTAGGACCTGAACTCCGGTACACTCCGATAGAAAAGTTAGCTTTAGCAGCAGTTCATGCTGTGCAGCGACTTCGGCATTACATTATTCTACGAAAAACTTATGTTTTGGCAGCAGCCAATCCATTTCAATTTGTCCTCAGTAGGCGAGTGATTGGGGGCAAATACAATAGATGGATTGTGATTTTGCAGGAATTTGATCTTGAGTTTATGTCTGCCAAGTCCAAGAAATCATTGGTTTTCGCGGAATTGATCTCCGAGTTTCCCTGTGGGGAAGAGATGATCTATGATGAATCCTTTCCGGATGAACATTTGTTTCTTATCTCTTCACAGGATCCTTGGTACGGAGATATCATTGTGTATCTCCAGACTGTGAAGTTTCCCTCTACTTTTTCGAAATATGAGCGTCGTAAGTTGCGTCACTTGGCCAAGAATTATTTGATTATTGGTGATGCTTTATATCGTCGAGGGGTTGATTCAATCCTGAGACGTTGCTTAACTCTCGAAGAAGCTGAGGCTGTGCTGAATGATTGCCACAGTGGAGCTTGTGGTGGTCATTTATCTGGGCTTGCTACAACCCAAAAAATCTTGCGTGCTGGGTAATTTTGGCCTTCGATTTTCAAAGATTGTGTGGAGTTGGTCAAAAAGTGTCATCCGTGTCAAGTCTATACTCGAAAAATGCGCGCTCGTCCAGCTCCGCTTTTTGCAGTCATTACTGTTAGTCCCTTTACAAAGTGGGGTATTGATTATGCTACTTGTAACCCGCCTTCGGCTAAAGGTCACAAGTACATTATTGTAGCAGTAGACTACTTTACGAAGTGGGTCGAGGCTATGCCTACTTTTGGGAATGATGGTGAGACTACAGCTCTTTTTCTTTTCAACCAGGTTATTGCTCATTTTGGTATTCCTAGAGAGATTGTCACTAATCATGGCAGTCATTTTCAGAATAGCATGATGGCTGAGTTGGCTCTCAAATTGGGTTTCCGGCAGGAGCATTCATCTCCATATTATCCTCAAGCCAATGGGCAAGTGGAAGCCGTGAATAAATCCTTGAAGACAATTCTTCAAAGGAAAATTGATAAAGCTAGATCCAACTGGAATATTATGCTATATACTGCATTTTGGGCATACAAGACGTCAGTGAAAACTGCAACTGGCTTTACTCCGTTTCAGCTAGTGCACGGGGTGGAATCCGTATTTCCTATTGAATGCGAGATTCCTTCTCTTAAATTAGCTGTTGAACTTCTTCCTGACACTTCTAGTCTTGAAGAATGGCTCCTTCATCTGGAACATCTCGATGAGCAGCGTCGGGATGCCGCCACGATGAATGAAGCGCATAAAAACCGAGTTAAAGCTCAGTACGATAAGGCGGTCAAACCTAGGGTTTTTTCGGAAGGTGACCTTGTTTTGGTCTATGCCCAAGAAAAAGATGCCCTGGGGGCAGGAAAGTTTAAGTCTATGTGGTATGGCCCCTATATCGTTAAAAAATTCCTTAAGAAAGGAGCATACACCTTGGTTGATTTCGAAGGGAACGAGTTGCCGGAGCCCCGAAATGGGCTCTATTTGAAGAAGTATTATGCCTAGGCTTCGACCTGGCATGTTGCTTTTGTATATAGTAGTTTTTGCTTTGTACATATCTGATTGATTTTCGATTTTTGATGAGTTGGTGATGTTTTTGATCTGCTTTGGCAGGTTGTGTTGGATGTCATGAGTCATTTTGGTTTCGCCGATGGTGCTAGTAGACACACCCGGAACTTAGCTTCCGCGGCTTGGGTGCTTCATTATCCTTCCGATCAACTGTTAGTATCAAGAGGGGTCTGCATTGGTCCTACTTCCAATAATATAGCAGAATACACTGTAGTTTTTTATCTACTCTCGGAGGCAATATCTTTGGGTGTTGATTCGTTGGTAGTTTTCTTGGACTCTCAGCTGGTGGTGTCGCAGTTGAACAATACTTATCGGGTTCGTGAACCATTTTTATTACGGTTGTTCTTGAGGGTACGTTTGTTACAAAGATCATTTCAATTTTTAACTTTCATTCATATCTTCAGCCGACATCTTCCCCTCAGCCTCATTAGCTAACTGCTAAATTGATTGGCATATTAATCATTCCATACAATAAAATTTAATCATCAAAAACATTATACATTTTGATACATTTATCACATCACATCAAAATCGTTGTATATATATCATCAGAGTGTTCAAAAAATTTACAAAATTTGGATCCATAAAGTCATACAAAAATTGGGCTTATGCCCGATCATGTTCAGTCTCAAATAATATACAGTCATCTGATACATCATATCTATCTACTCCTGAGGTCCCTGCCCAGAAGTTGTGTTCTTATAGAACACGATCGCGGTGGCAACTCGGCGTAATAACCGTACCCAGTCTCGGGGCACTCCCACCACCCATCTCTGGATGGCTTCTGGCAGATCTTCCACTACAGCCATAGGTACTTGGCGGGTTAATCCCTCCAAGTTCCTCTGTACAGTCTAGAGGGTCCTATCTGAATCCACTGTATCCGCTTCACCTCGGCGATGCTTGTGTCGTGGGAAACCCTCATGTCGAATTGGTCCAATATCTGTATCATGATCATTTTTAAAAAAAAGTCATTATGAATCCAATCAAAAGCATGTTTGTTTTTCAATTTTTCATACATATTTGAAAAAATCCAAAAAATTATATAAGTCAAAAAATTGCAAACTTACCGACTGTTCTCCATGCCGCGCATGGTGGAAGGACAAGATCTGGATCGCCACGAAAGTCCATCCCGGCATAGGGATAGTCGTCCACAGCGATGATTTGTTCTCCCCACCAAAGGAAGAACTCATCATCCCAAGTGGTTCTAAAATTTCCACTTTCCCCAATCTCTTCATCATGCCCGCGAAATTTTGGGTTCCCTTGGCCTTCACAGAGACACCTCCGGGTCTCACGTCGGGGTATCTTCTCAAAGAATAATGTCATCAAAATTGTACCATATCCAAAATGTTTTATCTTTTCTTGGCGGATAGAGGTCAATTGTTGCTTCATGTTCAGCAATAGGGCTGTGCACCAATCATATATATGAGTTAAGCATTTCACTACTATGCTCATTTGCGTCCTGGACGCCTGGTGT
Organism: Pinus albicaulis; assembly: GCA_034641835.2. Taxonomy (NCBI): domain Eukaryota; kingdom Viridiplantae; phylum Streptophyta; class Pinopsida; order Pinales; family Pinaceae; genus Pinus; species Pinus albicaulis. Next base: position 66,797 of record JAXQQM020066630.1, read on the forward strand.
AGGGAGGCAGATCCTGCCACTCTACCAATGGTGAAAAGGAGGATTTTCATGTGCAAATCCCTTAAATCTTTGATTGTAATTAGAGTTCCAACGTTCTTGGAACCCTGTACGCAGTACACGTGGACATAATCTTCCACGGTGAGCCCTCCCAAAGGCTTACCATGCAAGTCTACTGGCTCCCCCCTCTGGGAGAGTCCAGTGATAAAATATATGTCTTCCACTTCAATGCGTACAAGCATCTGATCTATCATAAAGAAGTCCTCTTCCGGTTCCCAATAGTTCACAAGCATTTCAAGCAACTAGACATTACTCTTCATATTTGGCATTTTGAAAAACTTGAGCAATCCGCAATTCCGAAGAATATTTAGTGATGCTCGATCTCGCATGACTTCTTGATCAATTGCACTGTGTTCACGCTCTCTCCATGATATAGTCATCCTGCAAAATTTCAATAAATCCTTCATTAGCTACGCATTTTTTCATTTGGGCCTGCGCATACACGACTTTATTTGTGCACAGTCATGTGTATACGCGACTTCATCATTACCAACCCGCGTATGCGCAAACCCGTGATTTTTAGCAAGGGATTCTATGGTGAAAATTACTAAATTTTAATTTATGAACGGACAAAATGAATAGCAAGGATGGTTGATGAGCTTACCTGAAAAATTCGGTGCGATTTGATGGTCGGTTGCTCCTGTTTTGACGAAAGAAGTTTTTTGCTCCAGAGCACTTTTTTCCAAATCAGCAATGTAACAATGTGTTGGCAATATGATGCTGAGTGTTGTCCTTGAATGGAAACTTACTTGATGAAGTTGTGCTTGATAGAATATGTCTTGATGAACTAAATCTGATGTATCTACAGTGGGTACCGAATGTAATAATGGAATAATTGTCAGTATGTGTCAAAGCATGATGAAAAAGAGTATGTCTCAAGGCATACGCGGATTTTTCTAGTAGAAGTCGCGTATGCATGCAGTAAAGTACGTGCCAAGTCGCGTATGGGCAAAAGCACTCAAAAAGTGCAAAACCGGGGGTAACCACCATGGTATTGACCCATTGTATTGGGTAATGATTCGTCTAAATGACCCCGTCCAGGAATACCATCGGAAGTAATGTGGTTTTGGCTCATGGTATTGAAAAAGGGTAAACCTATATAAGGAGAAGAAAATCATTGTGCAAAAGGTGTGCATGTGTCTGGGCT
>JAXQQM020060944.1:0-48911 GCA_034641835.2 Pinus albicaulis
ATCTGGGATCAAGTCTGTGTTGGAAATGTTGTCATTGATGGCAAAGGAGGCAACAAAGAGAGAGACAGGCAAAGGAAGCAGCAAATACAGAGACAGAGCTGTTATCATGGCAATGGAGGCAGCAAATATAATAGAGGCAGAACCGTTATCAGAAGCAGAGGCAGAGGCAGAGCTGTTATCACAGCAGTAAAGGCAGAGGCAGAGCAACAGAAGCAGCAGTGGCAGAGACACAGCTATTATTGCAGAGAAACAGCTATTATTCTGAGAATCACTATTCCCACCTGGTGAATATATATATATATATAACTAAATTCCGAGAATCGCTACCTCGGCCGGAGGATATATGTATACAATTCCGAGAATCTTTACCCAGCTGGGCGTTACACATAACATAAATATAATTCTGGGAAGCATAACCCAAGCAGCAATGTAATGCATAGTTAATATAAATTTCATTCTGGGAATCGTATACTCCAGCGGCAAAGTATTGCGCTTTATATTCAAAGGACCAAAACATATATGTGTGTGTGTGTGTGTGTGTGTGTGTGTGTGTGTGTGTGTGTGTAGCCATATGCAGCGCGAGATCCAAAGAAATGTAGTAATATAAGGTGGGACCCTTCCCAATCGCATCGGAGATTATAAGGGCAGCGGAACAGGTTAAAATAAGAGTTGCGATTGCGATTGGAAGTCCAGATCCGATGGGTATATAAAATACAACTCATACATACCGTGAGTTCCGGTGAACAGTGATGATCGCATCGGAGAATATAAGAGTTGTGATTGCGATTGGAAGTCTGGACCCGATGGGTATATAAATCACAACTCATATATAGCTTGAGTTCCAGTTCTAATCACATCGGAAAATCTTATTGAACAGTGGTCAATCGCATCGAAAAGAAACAGACCGTCGGAACATATATTAAAAAACTTGCGATTGCGATTGAAGCCTGTACCCGATGGGCTTATAAACTATGATTAATAAGTATTTGAGTTCCAATCGCATTGGCAAAGAACAGTGAACAGTGATCAATCGCATCGGAGCAAGGTAGCTTTCAATTGCGATCAATCGCAATCGGAAATCGCTGGAGGAGTAGCATATTGCATCGGAAAGCGTGGCAAGTGGGCCCGAAAGGGCATTAGTTATGTATTAAACATGATTCTTTAGTGTCAAAGTGGACATGGCAGTTTGTTTGTTAAAACGTTGTATAACTATGCTGAGAGTTGAAATTACGTTATATATATATATATATATAAAAAGGCGCTGGTATATATATATATATATATAACACGTTGTTGCGATTGTATTAAAAGATGCCGTGTGGTCTGTGAACCCACGGGCCTCGGCTTAAGGTGGAGGGTGATTTGTAATATAAAACGATTGCGATGCATGTATGTTCCGCTTGCGGAACTCCCACATCAACAAGACACTTGCTGCGTGTAAAGGGTTGGAATTTGCCCAGAATTACATTCAGCAGTCACACATATTTACAAAATGCATTGATATAAAAAGCTCAGTTACATGTATGCAGCAGTTACACCACAGCAGAGGACAGAAAAGAAAACGGAGATGAAAAGAGATTAAACACAGTCACAAAAAAGAAAGACACAGTCAAAGAAAAGACAAATGCGCAGCGAACCAAAAGACTAAATGAGTTGAGCTGAAGTTTTCATTATATGTGAATGTAAATATTGTAATTGAATTTTTTATTGTTTGTGATGCATTGGCAAGTCTCCGAAAGTAAACAAAATCCCACTGTTAAATTAAAATAAGCACCTACAGTTACATTTTTCTGAGTGAGCTGGAAAAGAAATGAGAAGGCAGAAGGCAAAGAAGCATGGCTGTCCATTCCAAATTCATTGAGGAATGCTAACAGTCACAAGAAAATCCTTATAAATAATATCATCTTGATATGCAAAAAGAGGTTAGAGAGAGAAAATATAGAGAAGGCAGAGTATAGAAGTGTAAGGTAGAGAAGATTAAGAAAAGAGGAGCAGAAAGAGAAGCTATAGAACAGAGCTGATATCTGAGGTAAATCAGCAAACATTTATTTTGATAAATTGAGGAAGTTGGAGCTTCCCTATCAAGTTGCAGCTTGATATCTGTTAGTTGTAGCTGACTGAGGGTGGAGCCTCCTGTAGGTTGGTGCCTGCAGAAAATTGAAGGGAGTTGGTGCTTCCTTGCAAGTTGTAGCTTGCAGAATTGAGGTAGGAGCCTCCTGTAGGTTGGTGCCTGCAGAAAAACAGTGGTGAGAGGGAGTTGAAGCTTGCCTTTGCATCACAACAATAATAAGATGTGGTTTTCTCCTTTTATGGGTTTCCACTTATATCTGGTGTCTCTGTGCATGATGTTTATGTGTTGATCTGATTTATATCATCTGCTTAATGCCTGCTGCTCTCATATTAAGTCTATTGTTATATTATATTAATACTTGCTGCTCACACTCTAAGAGTACTCACGTATTAAGTTGGACATGAAATGAAGGTGTATATAAGGTTTAATAAAAAGTTTAAAAGATTATGAATGTGTTAAACTGATTCACCCCCCCCCCCCTCTTAGTTTAACCAAGGGTTCAACAATTGGTATCAGAGCCAGGTTTCTTAGTACCAGTCTAACAGCTGAAAGGAGATCCTAGGTTCCCAAGATGGCTAGTAAAGAAGGATGCTCAACCAATAAAGCCCCTTTCTTCACTGGTGAAAATTATGCTTTCTGGAAAATCAGAATGAGGACATACATAATGTCTCTAGGAATAGAAGCCTGGGCTGCAGTGGAATTAGGATATGCCCCAAAGGCAACTGACATAGAGAAAGAAACAAAACAAGATTTTGTGGCTAACGCAAAAGCCATGAATGCCATCTTGAATGGATTATGTGAAGCAGAATTTATTAAAGTAATGCACAAAGACTCTGCCAAAGAAATATGGGATACTCTTGAGAACATACATGAGGGAGACAAGAAAGTAAAGACTTCCAAACTTCAAGTCTATAGAGCCCAGTTTGAGAACTTAAAAATGAATGATGATGAAGACATTGACAGTTTCTTCCTAAAAGCTGCAGAAATTATTAACAATATGAAAGCTCTTGGAGAAAAAATGCCATAAAGTATAATTGTGCAAAATATTCTAAGATCTCTTCCATCCAGGTTTAATCCAAAGGTGTCTGCAATAGAATAAATAGTTGATTGGGAGACCTTGACCATGAACTAGCTACTTGGAAATCTAACAGCCTATGAAATGAGGCTCCCACAGAAGAAGCCAAGTACGAGGGAAGCAGCCTTTAAAACAGAAAAGAAGAAAGAAGAAGAGGGAGACATATGCTCTTGCTCGGATGAAGAAGAGGCAAATTTTGTCAAGAAATTGGATAGAGGCTCGGGTAAATACAAAGGTAAACTCCCCTTCAAATGCTTTAACTGTGGAAGAGTGGGACACTATGCTGCCAAGTGTCCTCACAAGAAAGTAAGGAATCGGGCTCAAGAGTCAGAGAAAAATAAATCAATGAACTGGCAGAAAGGAAAGAAGTTCAGCAGAAAATCCTTCTATGCTCAACAAGACAGTAGTACATCTGAAGATTCAGATGAATCCTCAAGTGAAGAAGGAACCTCTGAATTCTTATTCATGGCCATAGAAGAACTTGAAGGTCTCTTGATAGAAGATGAAGAAGAAGAAGGTGAAGTCGACCTTGAGGGGGAGCTAAGAAGTGCTCTAGAAGAGATTGATAGACTCAAACTGAAATTTAGAAAACAAAAGGACATTCTCCTCAAGTATGTATGAGAAGAACCGAATTCAGAAGTCCTTAAGGGGCTAAAGATAGAGCTTGAAGAAGCCAAGAAGATAGAGGACGTGTTACTTAAGCAAATCAAAGAAAAAACTCAAGAACAAGAAAAGTTGGAAGAAGAAGTAGTATGTCTCAGGAAGAAATTAGAAAATGCTCAAAGGAAAGTGGTTATAAACTCTTCTCAAACAGCAAGCTCTAGTAAGTTGAATGAAATTCTGGTTGCTCAAAGATCCCCTATGATAAAGACTGGAATAGGCTATGAAGGAGAATCAAGTAAAGGAAAAGAAAAGGTTGACAAAGAGATTATTTTTGTAAAAGCAAAGAAGAATGATGAAGCAGCTCAAACAATTCCTACAAAAGAAGAAATCTGTAATAAGGAAGACAGAGATCAGAAGAAACCACTAGTAGCAAAGAATGTAATAAATACTAAGACCCCTGAGTATGTAAAATTTGGAAACCATCAAAGGAGATTCTTCCATACTATGAAGAATGCCACCTGTTATGCTTGCCACAAGCTGGGACACATCGCTGCATATTGTCATACAAGGAGGAGTAATTCAAACCAGCAAAAGATGCAAACATTGAAGAGACTGCATCAAGAAAACAAATGGAAGAGACAACCTTACATCAGGTATGCAAATAGCTTCTATGGTTACTGCTTTTATTGTAAGGAATTTGGTAAAAAATCATTGAGTGTAGAAAGTATGGACAAAGATTGATGTTTAACAGCTCAAGGAGATTTATGAATCAAAGAAATTATGTTCATACTCATAATTCTACAAAAATTATGATCAAATGTTGTGTATGCAATCAAGTTGGACATATACCTTCCAAATGTCCTCTAAGAAGATATAGTTCATATCCTCACAAAAGATACCAAACAAAAGGGTGCCTCCAGTGGATAAAGAAGGTGAATAAATGTGACTTGGCTCTAACTGCTCAAGATCTAAAAAGCCAATGGTATTTGGACCGTGGCTGCTCTAAACACATGACAGGAGACAAAAGCAAGTTTATAACTCTTGATGAAAAGAAATCTGGCAATGTTACTTTTGGCAATGATAAATCAGGTAAGATCAAGGGAAAAGGCTTAGTCAGCATAGAAAATGGCAGAGGAAAGGCCCAAGATGTACTATTTGTAGATGGGCTGAAAGCAAATTTACTAAGTGTCAGTCAGATGTGTGACAAAGGCTGTGAAGTTCTTTTTAGAGCACAAGACTGTGAAGTCAGATCAAGCACCACAGGTAAGACTCTGCTCAAAGGTGTTCGAACAAAGAGCAATGTTTACATTGTGAAAGAGGAAGATGAAGCATGCCATCTTAGCAAACTTGAGGAGTCATGGTTATGGCATAGGAGATTGGGACATCTTAGCTTCGATCATATAATTAGACTGAGAAAAAAGAAATCAGTCAGAGACATGCCAGAAATAAAAAGGCCTTCTAATACCATATGCAAATCTTGTCAATTGGGTAAACAGAGCCGTACATCATTTAAGGCCAAAGATGAGTTATCAACAAGAAGACCTCTCCAGCTTGTGCACATGGATCTGTGTGGACCTGCTAGAACTAAGACACCAAGTGGAGAATCCTACTTCATGCTGATAATAGATGATTTCTCCATAATGACATGGGTTGCTTTTCTCAAGAATAAGTCGGAAGCTCTGGACAAATTCAAAATATTCAAAGCATTAGCAGAAAATCAGACAGGATGCAAGCTGAAATGCATCAGATCAGACAGAGGAGGTGAATTCACTGATTATGACTTTGCAGACCTATGCAATGAACATGGAATAAAACAACAATTTACTATTGCAAGGACACCTCAGCAGAATGGAGTAGCAGAAAGGCAAAACAGATCTGTTCAACAAATTGCCAGAGTCATGATGCAAGAGAAGAATATTGCTCAAACCTTCTGGGCAGAAGCAATACACACAACAGTACATATCCTTAATAAAGCTCACTTAAGGCCAAGCAGTGACAAGACTCCCTATGAACTGTGGCATGGAAAGCTAGCTTCAATCAAACATTTCAGAATCTTTGGAAGCAAATGTTACATAAAGAATAATGATGAAAATCTTGGAAAATTTGATGCAAGAGCAGATGAAGGGATATTTCTAGGATATGCTTCCAAAAGTAAAGGGTACAGGTGCTACAACAAGACTCTTCGGAAAATAGCAGAAAGTATTGATGTGAGATTTGATGAAGAACTTCCAAAAAATACACTAAATACAGACTGCTGCAGTCCATCAGACAACCATGAAGAAGAAAACCAAGATGATAAGGAAACAAGCAAGACAACAGAAGATACAGAGCTAAGTTCTAAAGCTCCTTCAAGATATACTCAGAAGAACCATCCTGAAGATCAGATCATTGGAGACAAGAGAGTAGGGGTCCAAACAAGAAGGCAGCTAACAAAACAAACTGAAGAGGTATACATAGCCATGCTGTCACAAATAGAGCCAAAGAAATTTGAAGAAGCCAGCAAGGACAAGTCTTGGGTAAAAGCAATGAATGAAGAATTGGACCAAATTGAAAAGAACAATACCTAGGAACTAGTCCCTAGACCAATTGAGAAAAATATCATTGGCTCAAAATGGGTATTCAAAAATAAAATGAATGAGGAAGGACAGGTAATCAGGAATAAAGCCAGACTTGTCTGCAAAGGATACTCACAAATTGAAGGACTTGATTACGATGAAACATTTGCCCCTGTAGCCAGAATGGAAGCTATTAGAATGTTCCTGGCATTTGCATGCTACCAAAACTTCAAAGTATATCAAATGGATGTAAAATATGCATTTCTGAATGGAGACTTAGAAGAAGAAGTCTACATGGAACAACCAGAAGGCTTCTCATTGACAGACAAAGGAGACTATGTGTGCAGACTGAAGAAGGCCCTATATGGACTGAAACAGGCTCCTCGTTCTTGGTACTCAAGACTGGATAAATATTTACAAAAACAAGGCTTTAAGAGAGGTGGAGTAGACAGTAATATATATATATATAAGCCCATGAAAATGAACTCCTGATTGTTATTGTATATGTTGATGACATTATGTTTGGAAGCAACAGAGATGAACTAGCAAAAGGATTTGCAGAAGAGATGAAATCAGAGTTTGAAATTTCCATGATTGGAGAGCTTAGTTTCTACTTAGGACTTCAAATTCAGCAAAAGAACACAGGCACATTCATCTCACAGGAAAAGTACTTAAAATAAATGTTGAAAAAGTTCAAAATGGAGGACTGCAAACCTATGTCAACTCCCATGATCACAGGATGCAAGCTATGTGTTGATGATGGGTCTGCAGATATAGATCAAAAACTCTACAGATCTATGATAGGAAGTCTGTTGTATCTGACAGCATCAAGACCATACATCATGCTAGCAGTAGGAATAGTGGCTAGATATCAAGCAGCACCTAAAAAAAATCACCTTCTTGCAGTCAAAAGAATATTCAGATATCTACAAGGAACTACATAGTATGGGCTTTGGTATCCTAAAGGAAAAAGCTTCACTTTGACAGCATACACAGATGCAGATTGGGCCAGCTGTGTAGATGACAGGAAAAGCACAAGTGGAGGTGCTTTCTATCTAGGAGAAATTCTGGTGGCATGGCTAAGCAAGAAACAAACATCTATCTCTCTGTCTACAGCAGAAGCAGAATATATAGCAGCAGCAGCATGTTGTACACAATTCATGTGGATGAAGCAAACTATTCAAGACATGAAGGTAACCATTGATGAACCTATCTCAATTAAATGTGATAATACAAGTGCTATAAGTATATCTAAAAACCCGGTGCTTCACTCAAAAACTAAACATATTCCAATCAAGTATCATTTTCTCCGAGAACAAGTGGCTCAGAAGATAGTAAAACTGGAGTATGTACCAACAAAATAACAGACATCAGATATATTTACCAAACCACTTGCTAGAGAGCCATTTGAATATTTGAGAGACATATTAGGGGTAGTATCTGTAGATGCTACTCTCTCATATGAAGAGAAAGCACAGTTTCAGGGGGAGTACAGAAACGAAAATATCATTCTCAGGGGGAGATCAGCCAGCAAGGGAAGCATGAAAACAGGTCCACAGGATCAAAGGGATTATGGCAATAATACTTTCAGCATAAAAGAATCAACAAAAGTTTGGAGCAGCAGCGTACAAAGTCAGGAAATTTCAGGAAATGCATGAAATATTGGAAAAGGAATAAAACCACAACATCAAAGAATATAAGCTTCACAACAAACAAAAAAATAAATAAATAAAATAAAATAAAATTCGAACCCCTTGCCATTGATGTCAAAGGGGGAGGAAGAGCAAGCAATAGTAAGAAGAGGAAGCAACAGGAGAAAGGATCCTATCAGGCAAATAGAGGAATTGTATTGCCATCAATGCCAAAGGGGGAGACTGTTGGAAATGTAGTCATTGATGGCAAAGGAGGTAGCAAAGAGAAAGACAGGAAAAGGAAGCAGCAAATACAGAGACAGAGCTGTTATCATGGCAATGGAGGCAGCAAAGAGAGAGATAGGCAAAGGAAGCAGCGAATACAGAGACAGAACTGTTATCATGGCAATGGAGGCAACAAAGAAGCAAATGAAGGAAGTAAAGGAGACAGGCAGAGGCAGAGGAAGCAAATATAATAGAGGCAGAACCGTTATCAGAAGCAGAGGCAGAGGCAGAGCCGTTATCATAACAGTAAAGGCAGAGGCAGAGCGACAGAAGAAGCAGTGGCAGAGGCACAGCTATTATTGCAGAGAAACAGCTATTATTCCGAGAATCGCTGTTCCCACCTGGTGAATATATATATATATATATATATATATATATATAACTAAATTCCGAGAATCGCTACCTCAGCCGGAGGATATATGTATACAATTCCGAGAATATTTACCCAGCCGGGCATTACACATAACATAAATATAATTCTGAGAAGCATAACCCAAGCGGCAATGTAATGCATAGTTAATATAAATTTCATTCCGGGAATCGTATACTCCAGCGGCAAAGTATTGCGCTTTATATTCAAAGGACCAAAACATATATATATGTGTGTGTGTGTGTGTGTGTGTGTGTGTGTGTGTGTGTGTGTGTGTGTAGCCATATGCAGTGCGAGATCTAAAGAAATGTAGTAATATAAGGTGGGACCCTTCCCAATCGCATCGGAGATTATAAGGGCAGTGGAACAGGTTAAATTAAGAGTTGCGATTGCGATTGGAAGTCTGGATCCGATGGGTATATAAACTACAACTCATACATACCGTGAGTTCCGGTGAACAGTGATGATCGCATTGGAGAATATAAGAGTTGCGATTGCGATTGGAAGTCCAAACCCGATGGGTATATAAATCACAACTCATATATAGCTTGAGTTCCAGTTCTAATCGCATCGGCAAATCTTATTGAACAGTGGTCAATCGCATCAGAAAGAAACAGACCGTCGGAACATATATTAAAAAACTTGCGATTGCGATTGAAGCCCGGACCCGATGGGCTTATAAACTATGATTAATAACTATTTGAGTTCCAATCGCATCAGCAAAGAACAGTGAACAGTGATCAATCGCATCGGAGCAAGGCAGCTTACGATTGCGATCAATCGCAATCAGAAATCGCTGGAGGAGTAGCATATTGCATCAGAAAGCGTGGAAAGTGAGCCCAAAAGGGCATTAGTTATGTATTAAACATGATTCTTCAGTGTCAAAGTGGACATGGCAGTTTGTTTGTTAAAACGTTGTATAACTATGCCGAGAGTTGAAATTACGTTATATATATATATATATATATATATATATATAAAGGTGCTGGTATATATATATACATAACACGTTGTTGCGATTGTATTAAAAGATGCCGTGTGGTCTGTGAACCCATGGGCCTTGGCTTAAGGTGGAGGGTGATTTGTAATATAAAACGATTGCGATGCATGTATGTTCCGCTTGCGGAACTCCCACATCAACAAGACACTTGCTGCGTGTAAAGGGTTGGAATTTACCCAAAATTACAGTCAGCAGTCACACATATTTACAAAATGCACTGATATAAAAAGCTCAATTACATGTATGCAGCAGTTACACCACAACAGAGGACAGAAAAGCAAACGGAGCTGAAAAGAGATAAAACACAGTCACATAAAAGACAGACACAGTCAAAGAAAAGACAAATGCGCAGCGAACCAAAAGACTAAATGAGTTGAGCTGAAGTTTTCATTATATGTGAATGTAAATATTGTAATTGAATTTTTTATTGTTTGTGATGCATTGGCAAGTCTCCGAAAGTAAACAAAATCCCACTGTTAATAAGCACCTACAGTTACATTTTTCTGAGTGAGCTGGAAAAGAAATGAGAAGGCAGAAGGCAAAGAAGCATGGCTGTCCATTCCAAATTCATTGAGGAATGCTAACAGTCACAAGAAAATCCTTATAAATAATATCATCTTGATATGCAAAAAGAGGTTAGAGAGAGTAAATCTAGAGAAGGCAGAATATAGAAGTGTGAGGCAGAGAAGATTAAGAAAAAAGAGCAGAAAGAGAAGCTACAGAACAGAGCTGATATCTGAGGTAAATCAACAAACATTCAGTTTGATAAATTGAGGAAGTTGGAGCTTCCCTATCAAGTTGCAGCTTGATAGTTGTCAGTTGTAGCTGACTGAGGTTGGAGCCTCCTGTAGGTTGGTGCCTGCAGAAAATTGAAGGGAGTTGGTGCTTCCTTGCAAGTTGTAGCTTGCAGAATTGAGGTAGGAGCCTCCTGTAGGTTGGTGCCTGCAGAAAACAGTGGTGAGAGGGAATTGGAGCTTGCCTTTGCATCACAACAATAATAAGATGTGGTTTTCTCCCTTTATGGGTTTCCACTTATATCTGGTGTCTCTGTGCATGATGTTTATGTGTTGATCTAATTTATATCATCTGCTTAATGCCTACTGCTCTCATATTAAGTCTGTTGTTATATTATATTAATACTTGCTGCTCACACTCTAAGAGTACTCACGTATTAAGTTGGACATGAAATGAAGGTGTATATAAGGTTTAATAAAAAGTTTAAAAGATATGAATGTGTTAAACTGATTCACCCCCGCCCCCCCCCCCTCTCAGTTTAACCAAGGGTTCAACAGTCTGATGAGGATCTTACCTATAAACTAACTTCGGGTCAGTAAACTAACTTCGAGTTAGTATGTGACTCTCTTGAGTCCAATTGAGGTTTTACTCTCTAAGCTGACTTCGGGTCACCAGAGTGTAATGTCTTTGTGACTCACTCTCATTTGTTTACCCTCAGATCTGACAAAGCATGTTACATCAATATGACACAGGATTTCAAGATGATGATGATGATGATAGTACACGATGGTATTGATGACAGGATGGCACAGGTGGAAAAATGGAGTTCTCCCTAGTTGAGAGGGAGTGTTAGTTTTGGGAAACTAGGTCCAAACTCCATGTTGCACTACTCATATGATGATGATTATATTTTTGTTGGATTCCTCTTTGGGAGAGGTGCAAGATTGATCTAAAGATCATCTTGTTTGGATGAGCAAAACTTATATTTTGATTTTATTTTCCACACGTGCAAATTGACAAGGTTGGCTAGATTTGTAATGTAGGCTCACAAGCCCCGACAAATGTGTCATACATCCTCATTGATGGATATAAATAGGAGAGATATGATGCTCATTTCATCATCATCTCATCACACACTCTACTTTTGATATGATTGGTTCGTATAACCTAGGAGAGGCTTCCATCCCTCACACGTGTGAATCTGAAGTTGCTGAAAATTGCAGAATGTTTTTAGGGTTTTGTTGAAGCGTTGATCGTGGCTAAATTCTTGGTGTTCGACCCTCTTTCTTGGACATAAATTCTGATTTCTTGAGGCTGCATTTGAGATGGCACAAAAATCGAGGAGAAGCGTTGACTTTGACTATTTTCCATTGACTTCTGCATTGACCATTTGTTGTTGACTTGCATTGACATTTTGGAGTTGTCTTTGAGGGGTGTGTGTGACACTTGGAGAAAGACTGATTTGGTTGTTGAAGTTGGTTTGGCCAACTCAAAACTTTGTTGGCTAGGGAATCCTGTTGACTGTTGTAACAAACATTTATCTCTCTATTTGTTGGACAAGAAGAATTAAAAATTCCGATATATTATTTGGCTTGTCTTATGTTGATCTATTATTATGTTCTATCAACAGTTTACTTTCATGTTTATGTGATTACTAATTTGAATTGGGCCTATAATAAATATCGAAGTAAACTGCATTAAGCATAGAACATACCATGGTTATCTAAATCTAACAAGATTGCACCAAGTTGATGCAAAGATGTCTTTGCTCAATAATTGAGGAGGAATAAGTGTACATAAGAGCTACCTCAAGCTTCTGAGTAAAAGAGCTCATTAAAGGAGCAGTCTAGACTTCCTGGGGAATCATGTTTTTAGCTTCAAAGGGATTTGACATCTATACACTATAATGGATTGTCATTAATAACCAATATACTAAAAGACAACAATGGCATAGATAGAAACCTAAACTACCATAGGACATATCTCAGTTTGAGCGAGAGAAACTAGTTTGGGTGTCCAGAAAGAATTTTGTGATCTAGTGAAGGGAACAAAACATATTATGGTTGAGCTAATATGTGTTGCTCAACATGTGTTACCAGCATGGTATAGATGGTCATGGATGAGAAGTACAACTGCATACTTGGTTTTGGTAGAAAGTTTTGAAGACAGAAAGAATTCATCAAGATGGTGCTTCAATTTAGGGTCCATTATAATTTTCTTGGATAAGTATGAAGCAGTGATTTGTTGCACTTAGTATGGCAGATGCTAAGTATATTGTAGTTTGGTTCGCAAGTTGAGAAGCAGTATGACTTTGGAGGCTACTTGCTAGATTATTTTTGATCAGGTGTTGGTGGTGACCATGATGCCATTTTGAAGTACGTATCACTTCATTCAAGACATGGTGCTAAAAGGAGTTGTGACGCTCCAATACATTTCCACTTGTAAGAAGATAGTTGATATTCTTACGATGCCTCTTTATAGAGGGAAGTTTATGTACTTCTGGGACAAGCTTGGGCTTGTGGGTATTGCCTCTCTCATTGAGAAGGAGAGTTGATGAGACTTCATTATGAACGTACATTCTCCTTGTGTCGTCATGACCTTAATTAGAGAATGGTATGATATTCTCCCTATGTCATTATGACCTTGGTTGGAGAACGGTTTGATGGATTAAATAACATCATGGACTAACATTATTCATGTGTCGTGTACTTTGACCTGGTTAGGGAGGTTATCCTTGTGTAAATTACATAGACCTTGGTTGAAGAATGGCTCGACAGACTGATATTCTTCTTGTGTCACTTTGACCTTGGCTGGAGAATGAATTCTTCCTATGTCACTTTGAACTTGGTTTGAAGAATGGACCAACAGAGGATATTCTTCGTGTGTCGGTTAGACCTTGGTTCAGAATAGTCCTATAGGTTGCTCGGATCTCTTTCTAGAGTGAGAAAAAGCCTCCTAGCATCATGCTCGAATATCTATCTAGAGTGAGCTTGTTTATCATTGATGAGGCCTCAAGTGCTTCACCTAGATTATGTCTAGAGTAGTTTGATAGTGAAATATGATTATATTTATGGTGGTGATTATGGTACTGATGATGATTATTCTTATCTTAATCTTGATCTTTACTCTATCAGGGATAGGGTGCATTAATGTGACATCAATAGCGGCATGGCTTGAACTATTGGCGACATCAGGAGCATAGTCTGAACTATTGATGAGATAACATAAGGGACGAACATTCTATAAATAATGGTCCCCGAGGCCAGGACACTCATGGACTGGGTACTTCTTAAGCATCATGGCCTAGAGTGAGGTATTTGGATTTGGGACACGGGTTTCCCTAGGGTTTGATCATAGGTAATTGCAACTCTAAACTAGTTAAAATACCATGAGGTGAGGCACCCATCAGATCATGGTGACTAGAATTTAGTACCATTGGTTAGGAGAGCTAACCTGGGTTGTGGTACATATTAATGATGATGCTAATGTAGTTCAAGAGTGTTGACCTAGATGATGATTTTATTGATGATTTTAACCTTTCCTTAAAAAGATCATGTATACAAAGAACATCTAGACAGTCATTATGATTACCTCCCTAGCTAAGAGGAAGTTAAATTTTGTAGTTATGGTCAGTATTCATAATGTATAATTTTGTACATGTAAATATGAATTACACTTGTGATAAACGAAAAAATATATTTATTATTTTGTCAAAAGAAAAACATGAAAGACATGTTCTTCATGGCCTTTGCAAAGAAAGAATTTTGTATTTTTAAAACATGTATTTTTGTCTCCAAGTTGACCAAGTTGGCCCTCCAAGGAATCATGTCGGCCTACCTATAATGACACACATTCACACTTGATGGAGGTTATAAATAGCCCATTCATCTTCCTCCAAGATGACCTTGTGAAGAACAACAATATCTTTGATGCTATACAAAGTTATGAGGCAATAGAGCTTGTGATATTATGTGAAGTTATGAGGAATTTGAGGCATATATTTCTTAGTTAAAGCGAGAGTCTGAGGCATATATTTCCGAGGCTAAAGTGAGATTCTAATGCACATTATCTCTGTGGTATGTGAGTTGTCTGAGGCATGTTATCTCTTTGGTTTGCTATAGTCTGAGGCACATTATTTCTATGGTATGCGTGCTTCCCGAGGCAAATTATCTTTGTGGCATACGAGTTGTCTGAGGCACATTATCGTTGTGGTATGCGAGCTTTCTGAGGCACATTATCTCAGCGGTATGTGATTTTTTGGAGGAATATAATCACTATTGTATTTGAGTTGTTTGAGACACATATTCTGGAGATATGAAGACCTTTTTATGGATAGAACAAAAGGATATTTTTTCTTGAATCTTGGAGGGTTGACTTGGTCCTTGGTGGTTGGTCATCTTACCGGTTAGCTGACTTTGATGTATCTCTTATTGCATTGACTCTCTAAGGAAAAGATTGGATGGGTTTTTCCCCCATTTTGGATTTTCCCAGGGTAAAATCTTCTGAGTCTCCTTGTGCATTGTGAGCTTTATTGCTCTATTGTCTATCTAGTTTAATTTCTAAAGTATAATTACTTGATGATCTCTTTGTTGCGCTAAACGACATATATATCATTGTAAGTAATTATCATAGCTTAGAAATAAAGTACTTGTATCAATTGTATTGAAAAAATCAAGAGAGGGGCATGTGAAGGAGTTGTGGGGATTTACAAAGGAAAGGGAGGAGAGGAGGCCATAGGGAAGAGAGACTTGCTATTTAGCTTGGTGAATGATTCCAAAGTTGATGGCTTGTTGATTGCAGAGTTCTACAGTGTGGTTGATGCATTTAACTGCATCTGGAAAGAGTCACTGGTCACAATCTCACCACGTGACTACTTCCATAATTTCTTTCACCATAAAGTGGGAGCCTTAGGCTTGGTAAATTGAGCCTAAACATGTCTAACCATATGGAAATTAAAGCACAAAAAGAGATATTTCAATAATCAATCCATTGCACCTAAAATTTCTCATTAAACACGTATTCAATATCCTCATACAATCTCTCCCACATGTCTACCTCAGTCAAGATCCATGCCCACCACTTGTCGATCATGGCCCACCAATTAGGGTCTAGAAAAATGAACTTGCATATCTTGTTACCTATGGCTTACATCACCTCCTCAAGCCAAAACACCATGGAGAGACCCGACATAATAGCCCAAACTTACTAAATTGAGCATTGTTCTTGGATCGGATCAAAAATCATTGTACAGGGCTTCAAGACCAAGCCCATATGCCCCGGCACCTAGTTCTTCTCTTTGACTCTGAGACAATCCTCCTTGGAAGAAAAACATAAGGCTAACCAACCTCTCACTACAATATGCACTTTGGGCTTATAGCTTAGAAGCAAATCCCAAATATCAACAATCCAAGACATAAGAGCTAGTTTCCACACTAGCTTCCCGTTGAATCATCCCACCAGTGTTATGTATCCAGGATGTCCTTGAACTAGATTTTCTTACCAACAGCCATAGAGACTGACCCCTTCTTAACCCTAACACATTTCTTAGCTTTTAAAACACATCTAGAATCACGAGGCGAGAATAGAGGGCTCAACGGAGGGCATGATATGGGAGGACAAAGAGAGACCAAGCAGAGAAAACATTGATTTTCAAATACTATAGACTTTGCATTTCCACTTGTTGTAGGTCTTTGGTTTCTTAAGCTACAGGCTACAGGCCTTGGATTTGTTATTGGAGTTTGGAAAGTTTGTCCTCCTCTTGTGTATTTTCCTACCAACGAGTTAGCATTTGAAGGGGTATTTTTATTTGGAGTAACTAATCTGCCTTTTCTTTTAAATGTACCTCTATTTCCTCTAGCCCTACTCATATGGGACTAGCATAGTTATAGAACCAAATAGATAGTATAATTGCTAAAGTGAATGCAATGAGTTGTTACACTTCCGAAAATTCTAGAGCGAGGAAATCTCTGTGTCTTATTGTTAACTACCTCACTCGATATATAATGCTAGTATTTGAAGGAAAGAAATAACTCACACACAACAAACTCTTGAAATTTAAGATATGTAAAACAAATAAGCCATAAATATGCTAATACCTTTTAGCATCTCCCCAACAATGATGCCAAAAATATCAATCAATTTAATTAATTTAAATTTTGGACATGAAATTATGAATTTGGGAACATAAGCTTGTGAGATACTAACAATGTATATGCAAGGTTTAGGACATGAATGGACTTATAATTGAGGAAAAAATACTCTTAAACACTATCTAATTTTGCCAAACAATATCACACCTTTAAAAATCCATATAACTTGAAACAAAGACTTAGAATACCACATAGATTTTGTTCACTAGATGGTTAATCACGTAAACGCCTCGCTAGTCATGAATGTCTTTCATTCAAGCAACACTCTTAAATGTTTCTGTAATTGGTTACAAAGGTCTCTATTCCAATCTTTAATGAAAACTATTCCTTTCTACTTTACTAGGCTTGATTCCAAGTGAATACATACATGAAATTGTGGAAAAGGAAGTCTAACATATAGGCAATTATGAAAAGAAAGTCTAATGGCTACTGCATAAACTAAGATTTCACAGAGATGGCTTTCATCATGGATTGGCAAGTACAAAGTGACTTTAATAACATAGGTTGAAATCTTTTACTAAGTATAAAATTCAAGTGTTCATGTAACAAAAAAAGAAGCACAACTCTGTGTTTCTACCTTCAATGGGAGACTTACTATTTGCAAAGGATTGTACACAACATAACACACACTGAATATTACTGTAAGCAGTGAAACAACTAAACAAAGCACACCGTGTTTATGAAATTCAAATAAATACACAGCAAACCATATCCCCGTCAATTCTAATACTAACAAGGTGAAGAACAATGTTGGCCAAATTGAGGGGCCCTCCCAATTGGCTTCGCACTGCTAGAGAAATACGATTCTAAAGGAAAATCACACACAATTCGATCTCTGAACATTAGCTCAATTACTTTGTATTAATGGATTAAAGGTTTAATAATGCAAATAACAATCTAATGATATTCCTTTATCTATCTATCTCTCAATATATGTATATATGTCATTGCATTGTTTTGTCGCTCATTTATATAGACATATACATTAAAAAGGACACACATGCAAATTCTAACAAATCCCCAGTTTCATGCCTTGAGCATATTAACTACACGATGTGAAAGGTTAAGAAAAAGAGATACAATTTACAATCTGGTAAATCCTTGGCAAAAATAGAACACAAATAAGATCAAGTGATATTCTTATGACATGGAACTGCGTAAGAATATCCTTGATTGTTGCCTATGACTACATGGCTCTCTTAGTACTCTATTTTTGGCATGGTTTAATGTATGTTTCATTAGAGAAGAGCACCCACCTCATTTTCCTTGGAACTAATGTGATGAACATGGAACCATCTTGAGGAACCCAGGAGAAAGACACATGTGTCAAATTTCATTTTAGAAGTGCATTGGTTTGTTTAACAATGAGTTTGGTTAGTAGATCCATATAATATTCATAGGGTCTGAAATAGTTAAACCATCATTAGTAATAAAACAAATTTTAATCCCCTGAATTTACCAAAAACAATGGGAAAACCATTAAAATAACAACATAATTACCCTATACACTTGGGATGAGTTCTTCATTGGAAAACATGGTAAAAAGGCATGATGATGAGCTAAAAGGGAAGGATTAGTGGCCTAACAACTCACCCAATATGTTTAGTGGGTGCAAATCCTTTCTAATTAAGTAAGGACATGCAATTTTTCTAGGTAGGAAATATGATTTAAAAATAGTTGAAAAGAAAAAGCATTTATGTAGGAGAGAAAGGGTAACCTAAGCCAATGTTAAATCTCACAAAAGTTTTCCATTTTTCCTTCTCGCTGTTGGCTTAGACAATACACTTGTCACAAAGGTTTATGCCATGTTTTACAACACTAAAAAAGAGAAAACCCTAGTGGAGCTCTGCACCAGGCCGACCTCCATGACCTAGGGTTTTTTGGTTCTGGCATAGGCTGCCCTCGACAGTCCTTCTCCCCCAATCAGATCTACTGCAATCCGCTACCTGGACAACTTCACGCTTCCTGATGACCGACTCTAGTGGGGGGGCGGCGGCTCCCTCCCCTACAAGCCAGCGTCCAATAGGGACGGCAGCATGGGCTGAAAACGTCATTCAGCACAACTCTGGCCCATCTCAAGAAAACGCAGGGGCGACACCCACAACACAACAGAATAATACACAAGCAGCAGCAGCCACGAACATGAAATATGCCACTTGCATACCAAAGGAAACCAAGAAAACTGTGATTGAACTCCCTGCGCATCGCATCAATGGCATAATTCAATTCATGAAATATCACGCAGCGATAGGCAATTTCATGGGCTTCTAGCCCACGGAAAAAGCGTTGAGAGGATGGATAGCCTCGAAATGGAAACCTAAAGGACACATAGAACTGCAACTGTGCGCTAAAGGCTTCTTCAACATTCTCTTCACCTGCTCTGAAGACAAGGATAGGATTATGGATGGAGGGTTGTACTTATTCAACACTATAGGCCTATGCCTCCGACCATGGACTGAGCGCTTCAACCTAGATAAATAGGATCTAACCCGGGCACTGGTCTGGATCCAGCTCTACTCTCTCCCCCAAGACTATTGGGACGAACTCACCATCCGAGACATAGGCAATGCCCTAGGGGAGTTCTTCAAGATTGCAGAAGAAACCAGAATCAACCGATATGCATCCTATGCTCGCATCTGTGTCTACATGAATCTAGCAGAACCGCTCCCAGGCGAGGTAAGTCTCTTGCATGAAGAATTTGAATGGACTCAAACTGTTGATTATGAACATGTTACTTTTAGATTTAGGAAATTCCATCAACATGGGCATCTCTTTAGAGACTGTCCCCTAAATAGGAAAGCAACAACTGAAAAGGATACCAGCGAACAGGAAGCAGAAGGATTCACGAAGGTAACAAGTAAAAAAAAACAACAAAAGAGCTACCCTGCAGCAGAACAAAAAAGGACCTACAACAACAACAGCGTCGCAACCCTTAATTAGTTAAGCGAAAATGAAACTGTACCAGTGAATGAAGTAGGGAGCACCTCCACAGCACAGGTCCAACCCTCTAAGGATTAGCGACACAAGCTTCCACTGGAAACTTTCTTAAAATCTCCCAACACAAACATTGAAGAGGACAACAATCTGACAAAGGGAAAATTACCAATCATGGAAATGATCCGAGAGGCGATAGAGGAAGAACCAGAAAGCATAGATCTGGAAGGAGGGGATCTCGCAGGGCTAGAAGAATCCTGCACCAATAAGGACTACACATCAATCCCAAAGCAACAAATCCAAAAAATGGAGGAAATACTAGCCAGGGCACAACAGCGCCCCTCTCTGGGTATACAGGGAGGTATGCTAATCAACACTCGGTACTTCGCAAAAGAGTCCCGAAAAAGAGGAAGAAAAACATCTCAGCAACGAACCATAGTAGGGAAAGAAATGGTGGATTCTGGACGTTTCCCCAAGCTGACGAGATTCTATGCCCTCACCTCCAAATATATCCCATGAAGCTCATTTCATGGAACATCAGAGAGCTCAACAGCCCCACAAAGCACAGGATCTTAAAAAAAATCATCTTGGAGGAACATCTGGCACTTTTCTATATGCAAGAAACCAAATGTACCAGCTCTACTCTGGAAACCATCATCAAAAAGATATGGAAAGGTAGTAATGCTATAGTAGTTGATGCAAATGGGGCATCTGGAGGACTGACCATCATCTGGAATCCTCAAATCATCACCTTAGAGAACCTTCATGCCAACAGAAACTTCATTCAGGGCAATTTTCACTTGACTGGCACGGACATCCATGGACTTCTCACTAATGTCTACGCGCCTCAAAATGTGCAACAAAAATTGATGCTCCTGAACAATCTAGAGGAAATCAATCTACAACGATCCCACCCCCTCTGGCTACTGGGAGGAGATTTCAACATGATAACCAACCTCTAGGAAAAGAAGGGTGGAAGGTTGCATCTGGGATCTGATAGTAATGGATTCAAAAAATTCATCCAAAGTAACAACCTCATTGATCTTCAAACCCCCAATGGAGTCTTTACATGGAACAACAAAAGAGGGGGTGCCCACCAGATAGCCTCTCGGCTGGATATATTCCTTATCATAGATGATCTCATCCGCCTAGGAGGCAACTTGGATACCACCATTATCCCCGCAGCGGGATCTGATCAATGGCCAATACAACTTTAATGGCTCCAACCAGGTAAGCATGCTCCCAAACCTTTCCGCTTTGAACACTGTTGGTTCAGGCACCCCGGGTTTAAGGAATTGGTGTCCAACTGGTGGTCTTCTATAGAACCCCCTCAAGGCACCAAAATGCTCCAGTTCCAGATAAAACTGAAACTTATTAAAAGACATGAAATTCTGGAACAAAACAACCTTTGGCAACATATTCACAGAGCATAAAGACCTGGAGGAGAAAATGAAGACATTGCAAGAGAACATCATCCAAAATGGATGCACAGATGAGATAAATCACCAGGAGAAACTCTTAACAACTCAGTTGGAGGAAAGAAAGAACCAAGAAAAAGCCCTTTGGAGACAAAAATCAAGAATACTGGCTCAAAAAAGGAGAAAGAAACACCAAATTCTTCCACCACTCCACCATACAACACAGGATGCACAACAGAATCACTGTCATCAAGAACCAAACGAGGGAAGGCTGGAAACACAAGAGGCCATCACGGAAAAGCTCCACAATCACTTTAGGGACATCCTCCAAGAACCCAACCCCCAGAGGCAGGACGCCATTGGGGAAATCACCCAACATATCCCCAAGTTGATAACAGAAGATCACAACACGATGTTGCTCGCTGCAACCACCTTAGCGGAGGTGGAACAAGAAATCTTCCAACTAAAAGCAGGGAAAGCTCCAGGGCCTGATGGATTCACCACCAACTTCTTCCACTTCTTCTGGGACATCATCCAAAACGAAGTCTAGGACGTTGTGGAGGAATCTCAGTCCACTCACTCGCTGCTACCGGCGCTAAATGCCAACTTCATCACTTTTGTTCCAAAAGAAGATAGAGTTTCCTCTCTTAGTAAGTACAAACCTATATCTCTTTGCAATGTCATTTATAAAATCATCTCCAAAGTCATAGCTAACCAGCTGAAGAAGATCCTACTCCTCATCATCTCCTCGGAGCAAACTGGTTATGTGGAAGGTAGACAGATCCTTGATGGCATCATCTTAACCCATGAGTTCATTCACTCCCTTAAAGCCACGAAAAAACCTGGTATGCTTCTCAAAATTGACCTTTCCAAAGCTTTTGACAAACTAAGTTGGGACTATATCAAAAATATCCTAACAACTTTTGGCTTCAGTCATCCCTGGATCAGATGGATTATGAGCCTCATTACCTCTCCCTTTCACTCCATCCTATCCTAGTCAATGGCATCCCCTCTGCCACCTTCAACCCCTCTAGAGGAATAAAAGAAGGGTATCCTCTTTCTCCCTTCATCTTCATCATCATGGTTGAAGGTTTGCGCTGCCTTATCAAAAACTCTATCTAGACTGGGTATTTGCTTGGTTTACCTCTCCATAATCTCCCTCCCTCCTCTCACCAGCTATTTGTGGATGACAACTTGATCATGGGATACCCCTCGGTCCAGGAAGCCCGTAACCTCAAAGCCATTCTTGATTCCTTCTCTGAAGCCTCCGGTACAGAGATCAACCAGGACAAATCTCATATTTTTTTCTTCCATACCCCCCCTCAAACCCAACGCAATATTGCTCACATCCTCAGCTTCTCCATTGCCACTCTTCCCTCCAAACACCTGGGAGCTCCTTTAACTGACTCGGCCATCAATCACTCCTCCTGGAGAGCTCTACTAGACAAAATGGAACCTGTCTCTCCAACTAGACTCACCGAACCCTAAACATTGCCAGCCGTCTGGTCCTCATCAAATCCGTCTTGCAATCTCTCCCCATCTACCTCTTCTCCGTCCTTGCTGCTCCCAAATGGGTTCTTAAAGCTATGCGCAATCTACAACGGAGGTTCCTCTGGGGAGGTACAAATGGGAAGAACAAATGGGCATTAGTCAAGTGGAAGGATGTTTGCACCCCAAAAAATCAGGGAGGTCTAGGTCTTCAGGATCCTGAACACAACAACACTATAATGGGAGCCAGCATCTGGTGGAAATGGGTCTCCAATCCCAGCACCCCCTGGGCCAACCTATGGGCGGCCAAGTATGCGTTGTATTGGCCGAAGGAAGATCTCATTCGATACAACTTAGATATGTCGGGCTCCCAAATTTGGAAAGCAGCTAGCCATCAAAAAGGTATAATCCAAAATCACAACTTCTGGGAGCTGCGAGATGGTAACCAAGCCAGATTCTGGGAGGACTCCTAGCAACAGATGCCAAGCCTCTCCTCCATCTTCTGCAGACCTCTTTGGAATGTTGCGCTCCAAGGTAGGCAACAACAGAAGGCTCAAGACTTCTGGACGGAAGACACCTCACAAGGTTACAGGCAATGGATTCACACAAGCAGATGGCAGGCAAACTGGAACAATGAAAGCCACACTGAAATCTGGGAGGAGCTCAGCATGAAAAGAAAAATACAGGTCAAAACACGTCTTGATATCCTTCACTGGGGGCACATGCCCAGCGAAACTTACTCAACCAGGGAAGCTTACAACATCCTCCATCAGAAGGATCCTGGACCAGCCGACAACATCTGGAAAAAGATTTGGAAGGCCAATCTATGGCCCAAAATAGCCTCTTTCTTGTGGCTGCTCAGTAAACGATACATCCTCACATGGGAGAATCTCTTGAAGCGAGGGATTACAGGGCCCTCTAGATGTCCTATTTGTTAGACCAACTCGGAAAACATCGACCACCTGTTGGACCAATGTCCTACTGCCAACTCCCTATGGGATAGAATTGCTGTCTTATACCGTCGGTCCAACTGTGCTAGAGGCAATATCATTCAAACCATTAGGAATTGGCAGGACAATCCTGACACCAGTAACCTGCTGAATAGATTATCGCAAATCACTCCAGGTATCCTCATTTGAAATATCTGGAAGGAACGAAACAGTTGCATATTCAAGGATAAGGCCTCTACTCCTGATCAGCTTTGGGACAATATTCACAGCAACCTCACTGAAACTCCGGCTTTAGATGCTTGGAGTAAGGAGGACTTACCCATCGTGGCAGTTGAATGTCACATTTGGAACAACAGGAAAATGAGTCTCAATACTCCCATGGATATCACATTCAAAAGTGTGGGTAGATCTCCCGCTCCAGAAACCTGGTCTCCTCCCCCTATGGGCTTCTTCAAATGCAACTTTGATGGGGCGTCTAAAGGCAACCCCAGCACAACAAGTTTCGGCACTGTTATCAGGAACACTCGTGGAGATCCTCTCAGAATTTACTACAAGAACATCGGATGGGATAGCAACAACTCTACTGAGCTGGAAGGAATGATATAGGGTATTCAAATCGCCATAGAATTCCCCTACTTCCCCCTGGAGGTGGAAGGAAACTCGCAAATAATAACTATGGCTACTACCTGTATCCTTCAAGGCACGGCATCCTCGAAAGTTTCCAATAGCTGGAGACTTGCCCACAAGCTCAAGATGCTGGAACTTCTGCTTCACAATCACAGAGCCATCACTTTTGGTCATGTGCGCAGGAAAGCCAACATTGTTGCGAACCTCCTGGCTAACAAAGGGGTGGAAAGCAACTGTGCTCTGCATCATTCCACCCTTGAGTAGAACGAAGAGGATGTACTTAGATAGAATTTTCTCATCCTCATTCAGAAAGACCAACTCCCCCCGGATGCGGGGGACACGCCTGACATGAGTGAATATCAAATCTCAACCAATACGAACTGAGGAAATCTCCATCGCAATTCTACACCTGCAGCGAATCATATTACCGTTAACTCCTTGCACGTTCCGTGCAGAACCAGAGATAATGCCGATCGGACAAGCGTTGCGTCACCTAACCCTAACCATCACCTCGCCCATACCACCATTAATGTCCATGATCAATAATCTGCATCGCAGTCACTCCTACTCCCCTACGCCTGCTCAGCTGCCTGAGCTCCACATGCAGTTCCGTGCGAAGATCATTCAATGCCACCCCTTCAGAATTCATCCTCACACCTATATAACCCCTAGCCTTCTACCCCTTTTCGCATTCATCTGGTCAACCTTGCATTTCGCTCTCCTCCTTCTGATCTGGATTCTCACTAATTCCAATCAGCTGCGAAGCCTCAGTCCCAGAGTGGAGTTGTGCAAACTCCCTCTGCTTGATACTCTTCATCCGGAGAACCTGCACCCCAGTGTTAGTAGCCTATGCAGCCCCAGTGTCACTCCTGCCTCCCCTCCCAGGTGCGCAATGGCCCCCAAGCTACGCCAACGCACTATTTGAGGTGGTCAGAGAGGGGCACTCCCGGGTCGTTACCATCACGGTGAGGATAAACGCCTTGAATCGATTGACGACTCCTCGTCCAGCATCCTAGCAAGCCGTGAATCTGATCCCGATCAGCGAGCAGAATCCTCCAGGCAATCAACACAAAGAGGAAGTCGCGACGCGAGGAGGTCCACCTCCTCTCCCAATGCTCCCTCTCTGCATCGCACGCAGGCTCCCCCGACCATTCCTACGCAGGAAGTTGAGGAAACGGACATCTGGATCATGGACTCTGACGACGTTTGGACGAAGGTTCCTGATGGAGTGGACCCGGACTCCCCCATCCTCTACACACTTGCTAGTTTCCCAAAGCAAACTACTGCCGACGTGGAAGTTGTTGTTGCGCAGGCTCCAGCCTGTCCCATTGAAGAGGAAAATCCCAACCGTAGTGATGATGATGATGAATAACAGCTACGCAGCTGCACAGTTTTACTCTGTTTTTTGTCATATGTGCCCACAAGGCTTTTCTTTTATTTTCTACTCTCTAGCTTTTAAATGCATTAGCGCTACTGTGCATAATGTAAAGCTCGTTTTCAAGTTTTGTCTGGGCTGGACTCCTCCCCCGAGGCAGCCCAGAAACAGCGTTACAAAGGCAGGGATTGGTTAAGCGCAACATACCAACCTTGACTGTAGCATATGTAATATTATGTTCTCAATATTAATAGATTAGCTCAACTTACCCAAAAAAAAAACACTAAATGGCTACGTCAAAATGTCCCATTTTACTTCAGCCAAGCCTTTCTTTCCTTTGCATAGTGTCCATAAAAAATTTCTTAAGATAGAAATTAATGAACTGAAAGCTCTCTTGAAATTGTTCAAGCACCGGGTTTGCAAATAATCTAGCTAGGCCATTTTGGCCAACACATAATTCCACATCAACTACAAAAGCTTGCAAGCCAAAAGGGATCCCCAAGAATCCAAAAATACTCTTGGTTGACCACAAACCATTGATATTAGGTTAACCGAGGAATACCTCAAGTGATAGAGCAATAAAAAAAAAAATTCTCTATTCAATCTTAGCACAAAAAAACAGATGGGGCTCATTTTGTTTTTCACAATGTCCCCATGCAATTGAATTGTGAGAATATAACAAACAATAAAATGACTATTGATTAATTGTTAACCTTAAGTAGAAAAATTCCCTCAAACATGACACTAGCTAATTCTATGTTCCATTAGATAGCCTAAGGCATCAACTTCCAACGAATAGAGTGAGGGGGTTAATGAGCAAAGCTTGCCTAGTGGATCTATAATGACTAAAGGCTTGGAGGTAGATTTACTGAAAGATATTTTAGTTAATGCATCAACAAATACGATGGAGACTATTTTGATGAACTTGGGCTCTAAGGTTATAATTAATGAAATGCCACTTAATACCATCATAAGATTTTTCAATGTCTATTTTCATTAATATGATTTTTGGACCATTTTTTCTCACCCATTCCATCCCTTACCAAGCTATAGCCAAGTTGTGAAAAATAAATCCCACTATAATAATCTCAATTTGATCAAGTCTACCAATAAATTCATAAAGAACAAATTGGCTTGGAGATAGTGTTAAGTGTCCAAAAGTATGTTCCTAGGGGCTATCTATAATATATCTAAACTAGCAACAACAATTTTGTAATTAATCATGATGATTGAATATAGACCCTATATAAGTCCATGCAACTATGCAAAAAAACTAATGGAATCAATTTTATTATCAACCTAGGGCATTAGAAATAATTTTGTAAGCTGCTTTTAGTAAGATGGTTAGTCTCGAATTGGAGATCAGTTCAATATGAAAAATTATAGGGATCAATTTGATGCTCTCTCACTTAATCATAGTGCCCAGATTGTCCACATGGAACTCTTTATTATAAACTCTAAGAAGTGTGGGGTCGATGAAGTGTCACATAGCTTTATCAAATTCACAAGGCAGCTCATTCATTATTTATTCGGGCCTTGTGATCTACCATGCTTCCAATGGCAATCTTGAGTTCTTTCAAGAAGAGGTTGAGATCACAAGAATTTATATCCTTGCACAACCCAATTTGGGTTGTAAAAGCCTGCTTATATTGTTCAAGAAATTCATGACTCTCTTGTTGTCTTACTAGCCTACACATGTCAATGTTGACAGCAAAAATATTCGATGCCATAGATTGTCACTTAAGCACCTAAAAATAAAGCCTAGTGTCCCTGTATTTGATTAAATGAAACTTGGAGCTAATTTGAGCACGTTAGATTTATCTAGCTCCTAAAACATTGAGGATTGCTATTGTAGTTGAAATAGCTTCTAAAACATTGAGGGCAATTATAGTCCAAATAGCTTCTAAAACATTCTCCTTGCCTCAAACAAAGTTTCCTAACATCTCTAATGCTATCAACAATGAAAAAAGCATTGAGATTGTAACAATTAAAAATAATACATATATCTCGTCATAGTAGCTACTCTATCCCTAGAATAAATCCAAAGGTGGCTGAGGTTGTAATAAAAACAAGAAGAATCCCGTAAAACTTAAGTAAAACTTAGAAACTCCATAACCGATAAAATTATCTCAATCTTTTCTTTACCCACATAATTAACCCCCAAAAATAAAAATAAAAATTACATAAAATAAAGAAAATTGCATAACAAATAAATCATATGAAAGCATTAAATACCATGGATAACAGTCAGGGCAGATGCAAAATGATGGGGCAATTCTTCAACCCATTCAAACAAAAAATATGCTAGACCACTTTCAAATTTCTTAAAAGATATGCTAGACCACTTTCAAATTTCTTAAAAGACATGAAATCTGGAATATCATGGTGAAGTTCTAAACCGTCTCATCGAACTAATGAAGAAAGTATTTTATAGCCACTACTCATTTAACAATATCTCAGAATAACAAATAATTCACAATATTCTTTGTATGCTCTTTGCAAGGGTGAGGTCTTTGCTAATGAGAAAAGCATGTGTTCAGAGACGGTCCAAACTCTGCTCAATAAAATAGAAAACTGCCTATCTATTTATTTATTTTTTGGAAAAAAACGAGAAACTGCCCATGTAAATGCGAGTTCATGACAGATAACAAAAGTTCTTGCATTAATTACAAACCGGTATCTATCAATATGTGTTATTTGTGAATTTCTGATGCTGGAAATGTTATCAGAACCAGAACAGAGCTGGCTAAATGGACAATGGGCCACTCGAACCAGTTTTGGTCTGTATTGGTTCAGAACAAATCCTGATCCTCTCAGGAACTTTGTGTATTTGTGTTTAATGGTTTGGATGTATATATATATGTATGTATATCAAAGTCGAAATATTTTATATATTTTTAGGTTAGCTAGTTTTTGTGTTTTCTTTTTTACAGATTCCGGTTTTTGAGGTTAACTAGTTCGAAGACCAGTCCAGTACTGATAACAATGACCTCTATAAGGTGTATCATTATGCAAATAAAGACAATGGGGCCAAGACGATATCCTGAATTGAAAAGAATAAAGTTAACTAGCACTGACAATTTAAAGCAGCGTTTTCTTAACCATTCAATTGACGAATAAACCATATAACTACTCTATAGAGTGGGTTCTCTGACCCAAAAAGGAAAAAATAGTGCAATGAAAATGTCATATTGAATGCCTGAACGCTTATTCAATTGCCAATCCTCACATGTGAGAGCCTGAACGCTTTTTCAATGCAAGCCTCTTCTTCTGCTAAAAAACTACTCTTACAGCTTACAAATATGTACATCAAGCAAATTCTGGTACAGCTTACAAATATGGTATTTCAAAAATTCCACTCTGGCAGTGTTCCTACCATCCAGTACAGTTCATGATATTCCCAGAGGCAACTTCATCCATACAATAAGCAGTGATCCATTAAACACTTATACATAGATTATAAAGTTCACTTCCCTTTGTTACGGGTAATCTATCACCCACAAGTTTTCTCTTGCTTGCTGATGAATAACCATGCTATCTGCAGTTCAGTTGCATGGCATCATCGAACAGAATCCTTGCATTCATGAGTGACTTTCTCCATGTCTGATTCATTGCATGCTCCATCGTCCACGCTCAACTTTCCCGCTTTCATGTAGTGGTCCACGGCCTCAAGCCTTGGTACTACATCTGACCTAGTGCATGACTCCTCGTCAATGTTCAACTTTCCATCTTTCACCCGGTGGTAAATATCTCGCAGAACCAAGGATTCAGCATTCTTATTAACATATTTCTCCAAGAATTGTTCTTCTGTTAACCGAAAAAGTCGAGGACAAATCATCGCTGTTTTCAACACTTGCGTGGTCTTCAATGCCTCCATTACTCTAAGCCGAGGAATTATTCTCTTCTCCATGCTGTATCCAAGGAGATCTGGATACTTCAAAAGAACAGCAAATGTATACCCTGCAGATTTGACCAGAAAATCGACATGACGTTTCAAATTTTCTTCTGAGTACGCAAGAATAGCTGGCGTCTTCCTTGATATCTCTGGAATTTGTTTTTCCGAGAAACCTAAGCATCTCAAATACTGTAGCCTTCTATCTATGTGTTCTTTCCCTAACCCCAAAACCGACCGCATGGCATTCGCAAACCCCTTTGACCCCTTCTTAATCCCCAAACTCTCGACCTGTTTAAATGACTCCACAACCTTTTCCTCTGAAACCGTGAGCAACCACGGCTGCTTCGCCACTAACTCCGATAATGCTTGACCCTCAACACCCAACCTTTCCAAAAGTGAAATTGCAGATTTCAGCTTATCCTTACAGGTATAAAATAGCCGTGCATCCGTAATGCATAGTTTGAAGATATCCTCCTTCTTCATGAAAGTACCAAGGAGAGTGAGCTTGGGCTTTATGTTTCTTTCGGCTCTAAGAAATAAAAACTCAGGGTTGGAAAGGACAACCCTTCGAATCTGGGAAGGGTTGGTCAAGCCACAGCCGTTTAACAACTCCAATGCCACTTCCATATTATGACTTGATTTTGCACGAAGCAATAATCCCTTTCTGTGTTTAAAGGCTTTTGCGATATCTTCCTGTGATAAACCGCATCTGTTGACGAGAAATGCTGTGACGACATCCCTCTCTTGTTGGGTTGCTGATGGGGTTGCTATTTGAGTGCAGAAATTGAGGAATGTTATGTGGGATTTGACAGTAACAGCAAATGCAACAGGAGGCATTGCCGTTGATAGTCGTTTCCAAATGTTCATTGTCATCATCATGTGTGCAGAAGGGAGTAGTCGAGAGCGGCTGCAGAAGGTCAGAGAAGGTTGGAAAGCAAACCTAAAGGAGTGGGTAAGGGAACAGGGTTTTATTAGGGTTTGAGAACCACTACGCAACAATTCGAATAGGGTTTACAACAGTGACTAAGTCGGGTTTATTAGGGTTTGGGAATACACTCAACCCAGGGATTAAGTCTACCAGGTTACCCCGCACTGTTTGGGATTTCGGAAAGCCTTTTTTCTATTACATGATACGCGAAATAAATCAATGTAAATGATGTTCACTTTTATTCATATGTCGTTTAGAAACGTATTATGTTACTTTTTTTTTTAGAGTAATATTAATTGTTAAATATTATTAAGGTTATTGAATTTTATTTTAAAATAATTTTAGAGCAGCGTAAATTAAACTATTAATTAATAGTAGGTATTCAAAAAAAAATGATTGAGATATTAATCATAACCAGCATTAAAATATTTTATTAATTAATGGTAAGTATTAAAAAAAATTGAGATATTAATTATAATAGTATTAAAATACTTTATAATACATTTAACTGTTGTGAAAATTTAAAAAAATCATAAAATTGAATTAAATTATAATTTTATTTTAAATTTATATTAGTTATAAAAAGAATTAATTGTGATTTTGAATGTAATTTTATTGGAAAAATCTTTGAATATCTATATATATATATATATATATAAATAAGATCTTTAACGGTGGAAATTTAGCTCTACTTCATTATGGAGATTTTTAATTTGTAAATAGATTTTGTTATCATATCATGGTTCATCAATACCACACTCCTTGAAAACATAATTCACTTCATATGACATTTTTTTATTGATCAATTTAATTAGAAGAGTAAAAATGACATGATTGAAGATAAATCTCAATCATTAAAAATAGTAGAGATAGAGTTAAGATGAATATAAGCTTGTTTATCTTCCCTTTTAAGTAGGCTATATTCCAAATGAATACCATTAGTTAATATTATGGGTTCTCAATACCATGGGTCATTTTTATTTTTATAAAGTTATATTTATTTTGTTAATTTTACTTTTATTTTTTACTTTAGTTTGATGGAATTAAAATATTTACGTTTATTTTTATTTAAAGGACATTTCATGACATTATGTTACAACATTTGTACCATATTAGGTACCTCTAACAATCAAAATCTTGAAAGCTTTATTCCAAAATAGACACTAGGCATAAAAATCAATTCTCCAACCCTACTTAACTCACTTTTTCTAGACATGAAACATAGTAAAAAAAAAAATTCCAAAGTTTAGATTTATCTGCCTTCAACTTTTTTAATTTTGGCATCAATTTAATCCTTGTAACTTTAAAAAAATAGAAGACGTTTTCTTCAAAATTTGAGTGCTTTTATCTATGTATATAACATCCTAACCCTGTTAATGATAAAGCTCTATTGAAAAACAAAAACCCAAGAAATTTTATATTAAAATATAAGAAGTTGTTGCATATGGCTTATACTACTTGATGATAAGGCTCTATACTAAAATATAAGAGGCTATTACATACTGGTTATACTACTTAATGATACTTGATGCTTCTCTATAAACCACTTAAGCTCTAAACTACTTAATGCTTCTCTATAAACCATTTTTCTTATGCAGGTTGTTATTTCATGCATTATACCTTCACTCCATTTACCTTTATTTTATACTTTCATTCCACTTACTTTGCTTATGTCATTTTCACTATAAATTCTCATGCTTCTTTTGTAAATTTACATTGAAATAAATAAGATAAGATAATTATGTTTATGTCTAACTATTGACCACAAAGTAGGTCAAATGGACTATTGAGTACAAAGATGTCCTTACAAAGTAGGAGACCCAAACGAAAGATACAATGCATGAAATAAACTAACATTTGGTCTAGCGAAGAACATCCAGGAGCTAATAGGTTTGAGGATCAGACCCGTCTTTCTTAACATCCAAGCTTGAATGAAGAGCACTGAAGAAACTCAACAAAGTTTTTTGTCCTGATGAAGAGCTAGTGGAAAGTGCAGACTGTCCATTAAATCATTCCCTGGGGGAGTTCACTTGTTGTTGAGGTTTGGAGGACCTAGTTTGTCTCCCAGGAATGAAACCGAGACAGATTTGATGTTGAGATCTCGTGTGTTGGGATAAGGTCCCACGGATCCTCACTGATCTAGATTATGGATGTGTACTGGTATCCATCGGTCTCTTTGTGCCCCTGTCTGAAGGTAGTACCCTGAAAAATGTTGTGATCCTCTGTGTGGGGTCTAGTCTGATGGGACGCTGAAGAATATGCGCTCAAAA
Organism: Pinus albicaulis; assembly: GCA_034641835.2. Taxonomy (NCBI): domain Eukaryota; kingdom Viridiplantae; phylum Streptophyta; class Pinopsida; order Pinales; family Pinaceae; genus Pinus; species Pinus albicaulis. The sequence goes on from JAXQQM020060944.1 coordinate 32,360, forward strand.
CCTGAGAGCCTACTGCATATAAAGGGTCGAACATCTCTAATCGGGATACCTGAAAAATTCAGTGAGGGTCTGAAAATATTTGAACAAGCAATAGAACATTCCTATGATCTCATAGTAAACATGGCATCCAAAAATGAAGTGCAACTCAGTCTCCACTTTCTGTAAATGACATACCTGGCAAATTTGTCTAGTCTATCAATTTGGTGGTGTTGATTTGGGGTAGCATTGGATGTGCTCTAAGTCTCAAATTTTGTGGAGAGACTTAGACACATGTATTGTAGATAACCCAAAAATTGTTTTGTGAAATTCCACCCGGAGACGGTTTTATTTAATAAATTAATTATTTTTAATGAGACCCAAGTATAAACTTACGAAATTAAAATAATTAATGGGTATTAATCTAAATTGTGGGTGTAACTTCTAAAATAAGACGAGGATCAAGCCAAAATTATCTTAGTCATTGATTAGCTTCTAATCTGGGTCATTGAATGTCAACGAGAAAACTATTTAAGGAAGACTTGAGGGCCATTTGAAAATACACCGAGAGTTGATCAAACAAATCGAATTGTTGAAGTTAGAGCAGCGCAATGATTTTGTAGTGATCACGCAGAGAGGCGCAGAGACAGTGTCCATAGTGAAATATTTCTCGGTCAGAGAATCATCGGCAGAAAAGGCGGAGAGAGATCCAACAACTCCACCGCAAAGCCAGAGAAGCTGACGCAAAGCCACGCAGGGCTATGCAAAGGTTGTGTAGAGGGTAAAGAGGAAATCCGAGGAATTTGCTGAAGAATAGATTTCAGAAGACAGGAGCTGGGGTGTGAGATAGGGAGGCAGAAATCGAAGATTTTGGGGAGCAGATCTATCCACAAACTGAGTGACGCAATGCCTAGGAGGGTTGACGTTGGGATTGTGCAGAGGCAGCGCAGAACCTGTCAGAGGCATCTCATTCAATGGTCGGATCAGCCGGGATTTCCAATGATAGTGTGAGGTAACCTCACTAATCTTTCTGTCAGTGATATTCTCTGTAACTGGATTGTCAGGAGAGACATTCAGAGATGTATTCATAATTTATTGTTGCTTAATAATAAAAACCCTCAGATCTGCTGCATCGGTTTTCCCCATTGGGTTTTTTCGGGGACGTTTGTCCAAAAACAACAATGTCCTGTGTGATATTTTTCTTTTTGCTCAAAGTCTTGTTTCGGCATATTTGATTAATTAAGTGAAGGCTGCAATAGTAATTTACTTCAATATTTTCAGTAGAACGTCGTTGTAAATAACTTGTTCATGTAAATAACAAGTAGGTGAAGTAATTTCAGTTGGTTGCAGTAGGCTTCTGGACTTGGAATTTTCACAGGTAGTCCGTCTCTACTCGAAGTCTATGAGAACCTACTCTGAACTGGCATAGAGGAATGCGAAGAGCATGCATCCAGTGGTGAAGTGTATATTGGGGTCGAACAAAGAGCCCGTCTCTCAACTCCAAGAAGTGCTCAGCGTAGAAGGTCATCTTTGGGAGAAACCATCCCGAAGGATTAACCCAAGTGACTTGTACGAACTGCCTATAGATATCCTCCCTGATGATCTTGTTCAACTCCTATCTAGTATGTAAAAGGTGACCAGGTGCATCTAAGGAATATCGGAAAGGAAGGAGACGATTTAACTGAATGTCCACCGACTCTAAGAGATCTAAAACTCCTGTAAACCAACATCTGGCGCGGCTTGAGGGAGTAGAATGGGCAATAGTCTTAGAAGAGCAATATGCCAATTAAGGATACTAGTCCCTACTCTTTATCGAGTTCGCAAAGCTTCAGACATGATGCAAGAATGAAACCAATTTGAAGACCATCTCAAGCAAAAAGGGTTGAGTTCCAAACTCTGCAAGGATGGTGTGCTGAGGTACTATATGTTTTCATCTAATAATGCAGTGGAGATGAAGAATCTAGACTCTCTCGGCTAAAGCCCAATCTGACTCAAGTAAATACGGTCCCCAAATCTCTGAGCCATATAGAACAGTGGGACGGATCAAGGTGTCCATGAGGCTCATCTTGGACGAGATGTTGTGGAAGTGATGTCGAAAGCATCGTCTCTCAAGAAGGGCTAAGGATCCATATCTTTTGTTGATCTAAAGCTAAAGCGTTGGTCGCAAACTAACTTGACTTTATCTTTTTTTCTTCATTGTTTTCTTTCATCTAAATAATGAAATTATGATTTTTTTCTTCATATCATTCTTTTTACTTATAAAGTAGAAACCAAATTATAGCTAAATTATGTATATTTCATTTTAACTTATGATTTCTAATTTTTAGACATTTTAATATAGTTCTTACCGTGAATTTTAACAAACATATATGCTTACATTTATATCCTCGTATGTTAATTCAATGACATCAAAATCTTGATTAACACTATATGCCTTATTTTTATGTATAGTTGTAGTGGGAGTTTTTCCTAATTAATTTTCTTAGATGGTTGTTGCAAAACTTCTATAATATTTTCCTTTAAACACTATTTTTATTTTTATTAAAATTAGGTCTGATTAGAATTATTCGTAGTGAGGTTCAAAAGTAGGAGTAATTCGTTATTTCATGTTTATGATAATTTAAGTTGCTTACCATGTGATATACATCTTTATAAAGTTTTTGTTTTTTTTTTTTTTTTTTTTTTTTAAAAAGTCTACATTTATGTTTACCTTCCACCTATATAAGTTTTCTTATTACATTTATGTTTACCTTCCACCTATATGTGTTTTCTTATTACTATTTTGGCCTTCACCTAACTTGTTTTAGTTTTTTTAGGCTAATTCGTGGCAACATGGTGTTTTTTACATATTTTATATAAAAAATTTGAAGTCCTGATTATTTTTGTTGCAACTATTCTAGAAATTCTGTGTAGAAATTTGAGTAACTGATATATTATTCACCGAGATTCTCCTGATCACACACTATTTTATCTTCATGCACAATACAGAATCTCTTCTACCATTGATCATTACATGCGGAAATAAAATCAATTGCATGTGCACATTAAAACCATAAAAAATCACACATATGAACACAGTATTTCATGGGAAAGCTTAAAGCTGAAAACCCCCAACTATCTGTATATTATATGCCATAGAGATCATGTAACAATAATTGTACAAAGCTCCTCACAAGCTCTCAGCACAACCTCCAATTGCTACACACTAATCAAGCTAGATCTAGCAAAACACATGCTCCAATCTCTGCCACCTGATAGCCAACCTCTATTGCGTAATCAATGTTGTAGGATGGCTCATTAAATAACTTGAACCACCTAGCTTGTACTACGCAATCCTCATGGGCTTCTCCAATCACTGGTTGTTGCAAATATGCAACAATATAGTCACAAATTATAGTTAACCTTCTCTTTCACCTATCTCTGCACTGGTCTCCACTGAAACTGTCCATGCACTGAAGTTAACTGATGTATTCTTTAGTTGATTAATGAGTTTATAATTAGTGAATTAATTAATAATTAATTCACACCACTCTCACTAATTTTATCAATTAGTTAAACTGAATACAAATAGCTCAACTATGTTTAGATTAGTTAAATTGAATACAACTCCACTAACTTCCTCAATCAACTCCACCAAACTCTGTCACATGAGTTCTAACTGAAGTCTTCATGCAATAGCTCCACACAACCCTCAGGAATAGCGTAATTCCTTCTGTCAACTCCTGTGCCACATCTGTGCACTTAACTGAAGTGCTCCAAGAGAATAAGATAATGTTTAGAGTCCAAATATTATTAAGAGCTAATAATATTCGACATATCTATTTTTAGACCGGCAATCTAAAAATAGATTCCACCCAATATGTCTAAAAATAGAAGTCCATCTATTTTTTCCGACTTGACCAACCATCCACAAATAGCATCCTGCAACTCATAGAACATGATCCATATGTCTAAAAATAGACATAGTCTAAAAATAGACTTTGCGCCAAAAATAGCCTGCGTGCCCACTTAGTGAAGGCGACTTCTTTCCACTAAGCTCATCATCTTGTTGCAATCTCAACACTCCCTCTCAACAAGATAAGGATTATCTGCAAACCCTATCCTGCCCCTGTGGTATTCGAATTTTCTCCTGGTGAGTGCCTTCGTCAAGATATCAGCATCCTGATCCTCCGTGGGAATGTATGAAAGTAACATGATCTTCCGCTGCACACAATCTCTGATATGATGATACCAGATGTCAATGTGTTTATATCTATCATGAAATACTGGATTAACCGAGAGTTTGATGCAACTCTGATTATCACAATAAATCACAGTAGGCTCTAAGTGTGAACCAAACAACCCGACCAGGATCTTCCTCATCCATATAGCCTCGCATGCAGCCAAACTCGCTGCCATATACTCGGCCTCTGCTGAACTGAGTGCCACGGATCTCTGCTTCCTGCTGTACCAAGAAACTGCTGTCGACCCGATACTAAAAATCCCTCCAGATGTGCTCTTTCTGTCCGTTGGGCTCCCTGCCCAATCTGCATCCGTGAAGCCACACAACTTCACCTCATCCGACTGTCTGTACCATAATCCATATCCCGATGTGCCTCTGAGATATCTCAATACATGCTTGCCTGCCTTCCAGTAGAGCTTGGTAGGCTTAACCATAGCTTGTGAAAGCTGGTTCACAACATAGCATATGTCGGGTCGTGTATTGACCAGATACATAAGCGACCCCACCAACTGTCGATAAACAGTGGCATCCACTACCTCCCCTGAAGTAGCATCCTCCTTCCTCCAACCACCAAGAAGAGGAGTATCAACAGGCTTGCAGCCATGCACGTTGAACTTCTCCAGTATCTCCCGGGCATACTTACCCTGAGAAACAAACAGTCCACCACTGCGCTGCCAAATTTCCAATCCCAGGAAATAATGAAGGAAGCCCAAGTCCTTCATCTCAAACTCTTTTGCAAGATCCTCCTTGCATGAGAGTATCAACAGCTCATCGCCTATCAAAATCAAATCATCTACATAAAGTACAATGATCAGCAACTTACCCTCCACCACAATCTGGTATAGGTTCGGATTCGCCTCACTCTTGGAGAATCCAAGTCCGGTGAAATAACTGTCTATCCGTGTGTACCAAGCACGAGGTGCTTGTTTCAACCCATACAACGCTCTCTTGAGCCTGCACACATGCGACTCGCTGCTAAAGATCTCAAAGCCTTCGAGTTGCTCTATGTACACCTCCTCCTTAATGACTCTGTTGAGGAACGCAGTCTTCACATCCATCTGATGAATGTGCCACCCCATTTGCACTGAGAGAGCAAGAATCGTCCGTATGGAATAATACCTTGCGACGGGTGCAAAGGTTTCCTCATAATCGATCCCCTCAATCTGTGAAAAGCCTCGGGCAACAAATCTTGCCTTGTACTTCTCCACACTCCCGTCAGCTGCTTGCTTCACTTTGTAGATCCATCTCGAACCCACCACTGATTTCCCCTCCGACCTTGGGACAATCTCCCATGCATTGTTTCTGACAATCGAATCATACTCTTCCACCATGGCATCTACCCATGCGAGATCCTCCACAACTTCCTCGAAAGAGGATGGCTCTGTCACGATGCACTTGCTCATAAGAGCCATGTATCCAGTGTACCGATCAGGTGACTCTCTGTCTGTGCTGTGATGTAGGTGCTCCTACAACCTTCTCTACATCTTGAGTCAGTCGCTCAGCTTCTGTAGTGCGCTTCCGCTCTCTGATAGTTGGCGCTGCATGAGTGGTTTCTTCCACTCCATGAACCTCCTCTTGTAGCTGATCCACATCTAGAGACTCATTCTTAGGAACTAATAGCTCCTCATCTGCATGCAAGTGTAGCTCCCTCTCAAGCGAACACTTCATGGCTTTCTCCTCATGAAATTTGATATCCCGTCGCACAACAGTTTTTCCACTGTCTGGAAAATACACACGATAGTTGTGGGGTGTATCAGTGTACCCCACAAATATCCCAACCTCTGCAGTCGGCTCCAGCTTCTTCCTGGCATCCTTCGTCACATTAATGTAAACAGGTGAACCAAAAATCCTCAAATGGGAAATATCAGGTCTCTTACCAGAAAACGCCTCATCGGGTGTACTCATGCCAAGTATCATGTGAGGACAACGGTTCTGCACATATACTGCAGTATTGCATGCCTCAGCCCACAAGTGTATGGGAAGGCCCTGATCATGCAACATCGCCCGTGCAGCACCCAGGATCGTTCTGTTCTTCCGCTCAGCAACCCCATTCTGTTGTGGGTTATGAGGTGTTATGTGCTATGAACCTAATTCATAACTTAAGTATTAAATATAGTCATTAATAGAATAAAATAGAATAAATGTAATTACTAGTTAATCAATTAGGATTATGTTAAATAGTCATTAGGTTAATGAAAAGGCATGTCTAAAAGACATGTTCATTCGTGAAAAGGTATCTACATAGGTATAAAAGCGGGACCTCATTGTAATCATTCAATCGTCTTATATCATATCAATAAAATATTTATTATTATAAATACCTCGTGTATTTTTATAATTAAAAGCTATTTCGCTATTAAGCCTACAATTCTACAAATCTTGCTGCTACAGTAACCAAATCTACAGCTTCCGCTGTTACACTATGAGCTCTCTTCGAATTCCTTCTGCGCTGCAGAAGTCCTTGAATTCGCCAGAGATGAATTCACCACCATTGTCGCTCCTAAGAGCCTTCACCTACTTCCCCGATTCTTTCTCAACCAGTGCCTTAAACTCACAGAACTTTGAGTATGTCTCGCTCTTCCTCTGCATGAAGAAGATCCAGCACTTCCGAGAAAAATCATCAACAAATATCACATAGTACCTGTCATTTGTTGTCGAAGCTACTGAGAAAGGTCCACACACGTCTGTGTGAATTCTCTCAAGGATCGTCGTGGCGCGACTATCCTTCTCGTGAAAGGTGGCTTTCACAAATTTTCCCAAGGTACATCCCTTGCACTGATCTAACTGCGCAAGAGTACTCTTAGGAAGCCCAGTAGAAATCTGCTGCAGTATCTTCAACGCTCCATGGTGAAGGTGGCCCAATCTCCGGTGCCACAACTCACCATCATCCTGACTCACCACTCCTTCTGCCTTGCCTGCCATTGTTGTGCAGCCATCTACCTGCAATTGATAAAGGTTATTAACTCAAACCCCTATCCTCCGGGTCTCACCAGTTGCCTTACTGCGCAGGAAAGCCTTTCCCTCGCTAAAGACAACATCATATCCCTTGTCTTCTAACATCGCCACAGAGATAAGATTCTTCTTCAATCCCGGAACATGCATCACTTCCTTCAATACGAAGGGTTTACCAGACTCCCTCTCAAAGGAAATGGTACCGATACCGGTCGCACTGTATCTACCATCATCGCCCATCTCGATGTGCACTCCAAGATCTTTCTCATCCAGATCAGTAAACAAATCTCGATCTCCTGTCATGTGAAAAGACGCACCACTGTCAAGAAACCACACTGAACCCGTCACACTTGAGACCAAGCATGCGAATGCCGGCAAATCCACCAAATTGCGAGGCTAAGGCCACCCACCGGGCAGCTCCGTTGTACCGCTTATTTTTCTTCTTCTGTGGACAAGTAGTGGCGTAATGTCCGTGTTGGTGATAGTGAAAACACTTCACCTTGGACATGTCCTGCTTCTTGCCTTTCGCACCGGATTGAGAAGCTTTCTTGCTCTTCCCCTTCTTTGCTTTGGCAACCAAAGTGCAATTTTCTTCATCAGAGTTCTTTGATGAAGATCCGTCCCTGGTACTTCGCCTTATCTCCTCTTGCACAAGATCCGACCAAAGTCGCTCCCATCCTGGCAATTTCTCTCGACCATTGGCAGAGTCCCGATAGGAATGCCAACTCTTCGAAGCCCAAGGAGAGCCAAGCTCACCAAGTCCTCGTCATCACCGCAACCCCCACACTTCCCATCTCATCCTTGCATTGGATGAACTTCGTGAGGTACTTGGGCATACTGTCGCCTTTCTCCATTTTTATGTTCTTGAGTCTATCCTTGAGCGCCAACTTCCTCTGGTCGCTCTTGCTTTGGAATAAATCTGTCAAAGCTTTCCACATCAAGAATGGAGAAGTCTTACCATGAAGGCTGGACACTATGTGATCCTTCACACCTTCCAACAAAATCCTTCGACACTTTGTTGTCTTCTTTTGCCATGCGTCAAGTACGGCAGCATCACTAGAAGTAGGTTTTGGAATTTCTGCATCTATGAACTCCTTCAACCCATTGTCATCCAGCACCGCCTCCATCCTGTCCTTCCATGCAATATAATTCGAGCTGCCCTCAAGGGCATACTCCAATCGCAATTCGTTGAAAGACATCTCAACTTCGACACCAAGAAAACACTGCTGCAAATTCGAATTCCACCAGCACAAAACTCAACCGCTTCAATGTTTTGCAATTGCTCCAATGATAAATATCTCTCTAATACCATGTAGAAATTTGAATAAATGATATATTATTCATAAAGATTCTCCTGATCACACACTATTTTAGCTTCATGCACAATACAGAATCTCTTCTACCATTGATCATTACATGCAGAAATAAAATCAATTGCATGCGCACATTAAAACCATAAAAAATCACACATATGAACACAGTATTTCATGGGAAAGATTAAAGTTGAAAACCCCAACTATCTGTATATTATATGTCATAGAGATCATGTAACAATCATTGTACAAAGCTCCTCACAAGCTCTCAGCACAACCTCCAATTGCTACACACTAGTCAAGCTAGATCTAGCAAAACACATGCTCCAATCTCTGCCACCTGATAGCCAGCCTCTATTGCGTAATCAATGCTGTAGGATGGCTCATTAAATAACTTGAACCACCTGGCTTGTACTGCGCAATACTCATGGGCTTCTCCAATCACTGGTTGTTGCAAATATGCAATAGTATAGTCACAACTGATAGTTAACCTGCTCTTTCACCTATATCTGCACTGGTCTCCACTGAAACTGTCCATGCACTGAAGTTCATTGATGTATTCTTTAGTTGATTAATGAGTTTATAATTAGTGAATTAATTCACACCACTCTCACTAATTGTATCAATTAGTTAAACTAGATACAAATAGCTCAACTATGTTTAGATTAGTTAAACTGAACACAACTCCATTAACTTCTTCAATCAACTCCACCAAACTCTGTCACATGAGTTCTAACCGAAGTATCCATGCAATAGCTCCACTTAACCTTCAGGGATAGCGTAATTCCTTCTGTCAGCTCCTGTGCCACATCTGTGCACTTAACTGAAGTGCTCCAAGAGAATAAGATAATGTTTAGAGTCCAAATATTATTAAGAGCTAATAATATTTGACATATCTATTTTTAGACTAGAAATCTAAAAATAGATTCCGCCCAATATGTCTAAAAATAGAAGTCCATCTATTTTTTCTGACTTGACCAACCATCCACAAATAGCATCCTGCAACTCATAGAACATGATCCATATGTCTAAAAATAGACTTTGCGCCAAAAATACCCTGCGGGCCCACTTAGTGAAGGCGACTCCTTTCCACTAAGCTCATCATCTTGTTGCAATCTCAACACTCTGTTTGCTTTTGAAACATGGGTGTGATTAGGGGATTTACTATTGTTGTTAAGGTTTGTTTTCTTATAGGATGATTGAGCTAGGATTTCAAGGTTGTTTATTCTTATAATTAGGTGATTTCTTTCTAATTATCAAGTTTTAAGGGAACAATTGTGATGACTCCCCATTTTGTTTATATTTTGATATAAAAATACTTCTCATTTTGCCCTAATCTATATCTTTTTTTGCCTTTGTTCATTTTTATATATTGTGAGTTTCACTAAGATACACAATTGCCATGTGTTTCTCGTATATCCTTTTTGCAATTAAGATTGAAGTGTGTTTTAGATGTTTTATCAAAATCATTGTGTGTTTATGTGTGTCTATACTTAATGGTTCATAACTAATCTTGTACTCTTTGAAGGAAATCTATGCTTCGAGGAATATATACTTTATCACCTTATGATAAAGGGTAAAAACCCAAATTTCAATAGCATATATTCACAAACAATAAAAAATCCAAATTGGAATAGTAGGTATTACGTATGAATTTCAAATTTCAATGATCAGTAACGATCATACTAATTTTCAATACCATGTATCAGTTGTAGGAGTTTTTAGAGGAATGGAAAACAACTCCAAATTGGAATAGTAGGTATTACGTATGAATTTCAAATTTCAATGATCAGTAATGATCATACTAATTTTCAATACCATGTATCACATGTAGGATTTTTTAGAGGAATGGAAAAAAAAAATTTGAATGGCCTTGATCATAAAATATCTCACTTCATTGTGTTCCCATATGAGCATGCAAGGAACCCCATTTGGATCAAGGAATTAGCAAGGCTAAGGCACATTTTCCTTCAATGAAGTCTTTCTTGCTTTTGCATGGTGACCATATAAATGTGCTTGAGATAGAAATTGATTTACTAAAAGTGCTCTTGGAGAGTTAACATCTAAAGTAATGAACCATGGTGGTAACTAAAAATTTAAAACACACTTGAAACTTGGCAACAAAGTTTATGGATTGGGTTCACAAATAATCCATCTTGATCATTTAGTCCAAAACATAATTCCACATCAATTACCGAAGTTTGAAAGCCAAAAGAGACCACGAGGAATCTAGAAATTTCTCTTGGTTGACAAAGGAGGAAAACCTCAAGTGATATAGCAATAATATTTTTATCCATTGAATCTTAGCACAAGAAGCATCATAAAATACATAGATTGGTCCATTTTGTTTTTCACAATGTCGCTATCCAATTGAATAGTGAGAAAATAACACACAACAAAATGGCAATAGATTAATTGTTGACCTTGTGCAAAAAAAACCCTCAAACATCTTGAAACATGCAGCTAACTCTATGTTCCATTAGATAGGCTAAGGCATTAACTACCAACAAATAGATAGCTAGATTGCTTAATAGATTTATAAAGACTAAAGGCTTAGAGGTATATTTTCTCATTGCAAATAGGGTGGAGACCACTTTGATGAACTTGGGATCAAAGACAAATGCTCTAAGCCTATAATTGATGAAATGTCATTGAACACTATCATACGATTTTTCAAAGTCTATTTTCAAATTTTCACTAATATGACTACTTTGACCATTGGTTTCTGCACATTCCATACTCCGCCCAAACTATAGCCAAGTTGTTGAAAATAAATCCCCACTATAGTAATCTCAATTTGGTCAAGTCCACTAATGAATTCATAAAGAAACAAATTGGCTTGTTCATAGTGTTAAGTGTCCAAAAGTATATCTTTTGGGGCTATCTATACTATCTCCCAACTAGGAACAATAACTCTATAATAATCATTAATAAAGTATATATTTTGTGGTTATCTATAGTATCTTTCAACTAGGAACAATAACTCTACAATAATCTTCAATCATGATTATGATTGAAGATAGGTTGTGTGAAATGTCAATGATAGAAATCCATGCATCTCTCCAAAAAAAACTATTGAAATAATTTTATTCTCACGCTGAGGCCTTAGAAATAAATTTGTTGTAGAAATTTGTTGAATAATGAATAATTATCCACCGAGACTATCCTGATCACATACCATTCGAATTTATATGCAACACATAATCTCTTCCACTCAGATCATCACACATGCGGAAATAAAACAAGCGATAGCACATCAAATCATCATACACATTAACACAATATGTATGGGGAAAGCTTATAGCTGAAAACCCCGCAGCTATTGTGTATATTATAATGGAGAAAACATGTAACAAACTCAATACAATACTCCTCACAAGTACTCAGTACTTTCTCATGAAGTTACACACAAACTAGCTTGGTTTTGAACAGGTTACTGGTTCAAAACTCACCGCCAATTGCCTTTCCTCTATTGCGCAATCATGGCCTGTCTATATAGAGATCCAAGGTTCGAATCTCCTTGGCTTGACAGCGCAATCATCATGGGAAATTCCTCCAAGTGTGGTGCAAATCTCATGCACAACTGATGTCGCCACTGATAGCTAACTCCACCTTTTCATCTACCTCTTTCACTGGTCTCCACTGAACTGATCATGCACTGTAGTGAATTGATGTGTTCTTGAGTTGAATAATGAGTTACTAATTAATGAATTAAATAATATTTAATTCACTCCACTCATAACTAATTGATTAGCTAGTTAAACTAATTTCAACTAGTTCAACTAAAATAAACAGAACACAACTCCACTATCTGTCTCATTAACTCCACCAAACTTCTGCCACTGAAGTCCTAACTGAAGTCAACCATGCATGATGCCATCAAACCCTTGGGAATAGCGTAATTCCTCTGTCACATGCATGAGCCACTTCCAAGGCTCGAACTGAAGTGCTCCAAGAGAGTAAACTGAAGTTTATAGTCCAAATATTATTAAGGGTAAATAATATTTGACTTCCCTATTTTTAGGATAGGCAGTCTAAAAATAGACATCGACCTATAGGTCAAAAAAATAGAGGTCCATCTATTTTTACCAACATGACCAATACTCCAAGAATAACATATTGCAATCCCTGGACCATGCTCCATATGTCTAAAAATAGACATAGTCTAAAAATAGACTTTGCGCCAGAATTTGCCTGCGGGCCCACTTAGTGAAGGCGACTTCATTTCACTAAGCTCCATCATCTTGCTGCATTTTCAACACTCCCTCTCAGCAAGATATGGATTATCCGCAACCCCTATCCTGCCTCTGTGGAATTCAAACTTGCTCCTGGTGAGCGCCTTCGTCAGGATGTCGGCATCCTGATCCTCCGTGGGAACATATGAAAGCATCATGATTCTCCGCTGAACACAATCTCTAATATGATGGTACCTGATGTCGATGTGTTTGGACCTATCATGAAATACTGGATTAGCCGAGAGCTTAATGCAACTCTGGTTATCACAGTAAATCACTGTAGGCTCCAAATGCAACCTGAACAATCCTGCGAGGATCTTCCTCATCCAAATAGCCTCGCATGCAGCCAAGCTAGCTGACATGTGGCCCGCCCACGAATCGAGTGCTGTTTTGACCGCTTCCTACCGTACTGTGAACCACCGTTTACCCACTTCTGAAAACTCCTCCGCATGTGCTCTTCCTGCTCGCGTCCCCCGCCCAATCTACATCGCTAGCTTTAAAGCTTCGCTCCATCCTCGTCCTACTCATATGTTGGTGTCCCATTTTTTGATATTTTGGCAAATCAAAAGACAAGGCAACATCAGAACCAATCTTTAGAGTTCCAGGATCTAGTCCTCCTGTTCTCAGAGAGGGATCTCTCAAATATTTGTTTGCAAAGGTTTATCTTGTTTGCTTTGGTTATGGAATTTTAGACTAGTTATTACGTGCATATGTTTGTTTGGTTGGGTTGAGTTAATACAACAGAATATGAAAGGTCTAGGAAAGATAGACAGAAAGAGGAAATATCCGGTTCATTGGGAAATGGAGTCAAAATAAGATCATGACAAACTCTTCAAGGGATATGGGATATCAAAGGGCAAATCTAACTTGGCCACAGGATCCTTTGTTTTGGAATGAGATGGACATTAATGATTTGGAAAAAGAAATTTAATTCTCAACAAAGGGAACTTGAGAAACATAACTTATCAATAAAGAGATATTTGATAGACAGTGCTAACCATAAATTCTACAAACATTCTTTAAGCAAATAATGATTTCAAGACAACTTCTAAAATGAAATCTAAGATTCGGGGAACACCCTATTTCCTCAAAGATCTTATTTTAAAGGATTTAGAAAACATAAAAGATTCACCGATAATTGCATTCATAGAAGAGGGAACACCTAAATAACATCTGTGTTTGCAACTATAAAGACCTTCAAAACAACTGTTTAAGCAGGGGCAAAGGGTAAGATCAAAACCGACCTCTTTGGCTAACTTAAGACAATGGTACTTCGAAGGGAGATTTCAATAACGGCTTTCAAGTGATGGCAGACAAGCAGGGAGAACCATAACATGCTAAAACCAACTATTTGAGCTATCAAGGAAATAAACGAGCATGAAGACTAAAGAGAAGGTTTAAAGCCTCTAAAATACTTCAGCAGAAGAAAACATAAAACAGTGAAGGGTGAACAGGTCTAAGGTGCTTCCAGGAGTCATTTCTTAGCCTAAAACTTTCAGCCCACTGTAGTAAGAAATTATGGAACATAATGAAAACAAGGGAAAAAACATTTAACAGTTCAGAGCACTTCACCAACAGCCAAGCTCATGGATCCAATGATAGAGCCTTCTCAGGAACAGACATGCAATGGCATCATCAAGACATCCAAGACTCCAAATTATTTTCAACTTCAACAGACTTGTATATTTATTTCAGAGAGTTTCAATATTACAACTTGTGATCAAACAGCAACCAACCTTCTCATCTTATGAAGAAGTACTTATAGAAAGATGAGGAGGTGAGAACTAACAAAAATATCTCGTGAACCATTAATACAGATTAAATGACTTCTCGGCCTCTTGAGGGGTTCGATGGAGAAGTGTACAGGTGGATCACTGTATTAATGTTTTACAATTAATATCAAAGCTCGGTGGGAGCTTTATTTGAATTTGAGGCTCTATGCTCTGTCTGGAGCAACTCTGCAGCTATTTACTATTACACTCCTTTGGTAGAATTAACTTCTTGGCAGCGCTGGAGGCAGATATTTCCTGAATCAATAACTTCGGCCTCTGTTTTGAATGGTTTGAGGCGACAGGTGGCTCTTTGTAGTAGCCGAGGAATCAATTCGCCTCAGTTGAAGCAGTGGAAACCTTTCTGTCTGATAAAACACTTTAGGTTTTCCTTTAAACTGTGTTTTAGATTGGGGATTAGGCTTTTGATAACTGTCTTAGCCGTAATCCCCATAAAAACTGTCTTCAATCTTCATCTGCTGTGCTCTGTCTTCAAAACTGATATTCTTTAACTGTGTTTGAATTAAAACAGTGTCTTGTCGATGTGCAGACCTGCACTGGGCTTTACGGCATCAATACTCATAGAGTACTCACGAAACATGGAATAGAGCCCCGTGAATGGCTTCTCTGTAATGAAACGAGGGCATGAGAATCGTCATTCCCAGCCCTTGGCATTTCTTCGTTATACAATGGAAAACCATTTAGAACACCTGCATCAAACACAAAACAATTAAGAAATCCTGCGAAAAAATAGGTTTAAACTGCTTCAGATGGCGGGGGAGGAGCGTAGCCGTCGGATAAAAATATCTAACGGTGGAGATCGGCAAAAAACAGGAAAATGAGAGCAGGGAGAAGAAATAAGGCGGGGTGGTTTTGGACCGTCCGATCTGGACACGTGGACGGTCCTGATCTAATCGGAGGATCTCAATCGGGGGTGGCAGGCAAGTGCATGCGATGTAAATTTTCAATGCGATTAAGCGCTGGCCGTTGATCTGCAGATCAGATTGACAGCGGAAGGTGAATCGGAGGGTTTTTGAAACGGGGCAAGACTTGTGATCGGAGGGAATAAGGGTCGTTGGATCTTCGGGTGGATGGACGGCTCAGATTGGATCGGGGATCGGCAATCGGGAGTGCAACAAAAACGCATGCGATTTGAAACTTGCGATTGAGCGCTAGCCATCGGATTGGGTCTAGATCGACGGTCCAGATCCTTTGATTTCTTGCACCGGCGGGACCCTTATACTTTGCGAGAAACCCGAAAATTTCGATAAACACCAAGGTTTTGAGTGGATCGGGCAGAAAATATATATGATAGGTTGGCGCCCGATTGCGGGGCCACTGGGAGTATGGAGTACCATGGGCTCGGGGCTTTATATAACTAGGGCTAATCGCAATCGGAACATTCGGGCCCGGTCTTTCAATCAACCCATTTGTAATTTCTCCGATCGCGATTGCACGATTGGTCTTTTTGATCAACCCATTTTTATTTATCACGTGTTCTTAAGTTTTTAACTTAAAACTTCGGAAAGTGGGTTTTTGGGTTTACAAAGGAAAAATTGATTAGAGAGGGATTTTTCAATGGTTTAGCGCCCGATTGCGGGCCTATGGGTTAAACGAAATAACAATATGATCTGCGGTTTATGAAAAAGGGGCTGATCGCAATCGGCATTTTGAAATGGCTCACAAACATGCACACTTGAATCTTTCCGATTTAGCATCGACAAGCTTTGGCATTTGGTTTCGACGCATGGGCATGTGGGGGGAAGTGGTTTAGGACTTAGCCCAAGGGGCTTAGGTCCATAGCAATAAAACTTTGTTTTTTATGAAAAATTTCAAGGTTTTAAATGGATTTGAGGGTTTCGGCACAACTCAAAAAGAAGTTTTAAACCATGTCAGGAAGATTTTCATGGATGGAGGGAGAAACTTATGAAAAGTAGAGGAATAATATGGAGAAAAAAGGGGAAGAAAATGATGGTTTCTTCAGCAGTTTGTTATATGAAATCAGCAGAATTTTCTGAGTATAAAATGGGACAGCAAATGAGGATTTGGGACAGAAGCATGAGGCCTTAAAGAGACTTCAAGAGC
>JAXQQM020082757.1:0-27737 GCA_034641835.2 Pinus albicaulis
TTTCTTGTAGTGGCAAGATCCAACGCATGGCTGATGCCTCCAATTGTGCATCCTATGATTACCACCACATCTCGTTGCTCTTCCAAAACGCTCTTCCAAAATGCTCAGGACAATCACATCACAGCGGAGTATAATACAGACCCGCAAATTGACAATTTTCATAAAAATATCTCAATTGTTTCTGCTCACCAAATCTATGCACTAGTGCCTCTTCACAAACAACAAACAACGAGTTTCTAAGGCATTCATATCAAATGGAAAAACTTAAAAAAACTTAAAACTAAAGCAATAAAAATACAGTATCGATATTCTCTTATTTCACTCAGCCCAGGAGGGGCTGAGGCCCTTATGGGCTCTGATACCAAGATAAAATATCACGCTGAAAACTATATTAAAACTATATTGATTAATCAAAGATATTACACACATATTTATACATGAAATAGTCTCAAGATAAGAAATCTATCTTGGACGCACAGTAATGTGGTTGAGGGATTCTGTCAACCACACACTAAACTAGGAGAAAATATAGTTCTAGCTACCTCCTATAATGTAGGAACAGACTCCTCAAATAGAGAATTACAACCATAGACAAGTAGGAATTACATATTCCAACTAATTTGAAAAAGAACCAAAGAAGCCATATAGGTGTAATTCAATAGATCTTTCTAACTATCATAGCTATTAGGCTCATGGTGGTGCTTTCTTCTTACAAATTGTTAGTGTAGTTATGTCTGCGGATTTATCGTTGTCCTTTATATTTTCCGCTTATGGGGGTTGCGTCAATGCAACTAGATGTTGCTTCAAATCCTAAGAGACTGAGGTGTTGGGAGATGTCTTATGGCTGTTACTCAACCTCTATAGGCGACGACTTCTATTTAAAGTTTCATGGTTTGGATGTTGTGGGATGGGGTTAAAACTTTGCCCCCAGTCCGCCCCAACACACGAGGCCGCAGGTCGAGGCATGAGGTTAACCTTCGCCCAAGCCACAATTATGTATTGCAACCAACGATTCGGGTGGAGTTATATTGGTACGAAATTCCAAATGTAACCATTATATATGGAACACCTATCACAATTCATTAGGAGTTGGAACCTCTAGTGATTCACAGAACCCATATCATGTTCAAACCACAGTCAAATGTAGGTTATGGTTTAAGTTTTGGCGGTGGTTTTGGAAAACCAAACCACAGTTCCGCCACCAACCATAGTTCAGGCTTTGGTCAATCCATTAGCATGGATTTTAAGCCAGCCCTAAATCAATGGTGTTATTTTTACCACATGGCCCTGATTCGTTGACTCATGAGGTCATCGTGCAATTAAAACATGTGACTATTTGCACCTAAAGTAGCAAGATTCTCCCTGGTGTGGGGAAAATTTGTCACTCCATGAAGCCACAAATGGGGGAAATTGTAGGACGCATTGCAGGTGGGTGCAAATTATACAACAATTAGAAGAAAAATTACACTATAGAATAACTAAGTCAGTTTTTGGCCAATTTGAGTGTAGAAAGAACTTAGCTAAGGGTTTTTTACCATTTTAGAGCCATTGTAGACATTATTTTTGCATTTTAGGTAGTAAAAATCCATGTAAACACATATCTGAGCACATAATGAAAGAGGTCCAACATTGAAAGTTGGACCACGAGATATAGCCAAGGAGGGGTGAAGTCCTTCATCATTTTGTTGTTTTGTGTTTTTGTTTATTGTTTTATTATATTTGTTTTATGTTGTGAAAATTATTTTAAACACATAATTAATGTGTTATTGCTACTTACCTAAGCGCATAAAAAAAAAATTTCACTTGCAAACTTTCATGAAACCCTCAATTTTTCTCAATATAGATCATCAGAAATCTCCCTATCGACCAATCCCAAACCAGAGAGGAGCGGGAATATTCACAAGAGTAAAGGTTCAAAATAAATACCATGTAAAATAACCAGCTTGTGTGCCTCAGATAGACCAGAGATAATATCAATAGGTATTAGCTAAGATCCTCCAAAATCTCTCGATCGACCAATCCCAAACCATAGAAGGAGTAGGAAGATCCACATGAGCAGAGGTTCATAAGAAAGAGCATGTAAAAAAGAAACTAGTGTGTCTCAGATAGACCAAAGAGTAGACCAACAACTATAGTGGAAAATGAATTTTTATTATGTACCTAGAAACAAAAAACTAGTAGAGGTCCCTGATATCATCCAGAATCAAGATAAAAACTGAACCTAGCTTAGATAATTATTTTGAGATGTATTGCACCCAACAACACCAACAACTATACCTGTGAAGGCTACATCCAATCCATCTACCTCCACAACTGCAAGCAAAATTACCACCTTTGTGAATTTTGTGACTAATTCTTCCACAATCCAATATTTTATCCTCGACGTCTCTTTCTCACAAAAGTTGCCATAGATATTTTGAAGTAGGAATATTTGTCTCCCAACAAATATTCTGTAATTTTCCTCCACAATCCTTTAGGGGAATATAATCCATGGTTTCAATGATAGTCAAGAGTTCCAAAACATCAATGTGTTGATAACAACAACCATTAGATAAAAGTAGCATCCTAAATAAATGAAACATTAAAAGACACATATTGAAACAAAAATGATAGAGACTCCGAAAACTACTCCAACTATGTTACTCCCTATACATATTTAGTGAAAGTGCCTCCATCGCTCCTCTCACCAAGTACACCTTTGTTTTCGACCTCCATCGTCCCTCTCACCAAGTACACCTTTTTTTTCGACCTCCATCGCCCTAAATACCATCCATTTTTGTCGCCCTCCATCGCTCCACTTCCTGAAGAACTCATCAACAACATAAATATGAAAGCTTAATCATTTACCTATACCCTTTTTAGTAGCACCTTGTATCAAAAATTTTAAGATGAAATTAAATTTTAAGACAAAATATTTCTTGTGTCTTAAAAATTTTCTTAAAATTCCCCTTCGTGTATTAGTTTTGAATGCAACAAGAAAAAGGTTTTCAATAACCATACTATCATAGATTGAAGGGAAAGAAGAGGAATTGATGTCTAGGAAATCTTGCCACAAAAATTTATCACATTCTTCAAAGTCAGCTACCCCCATAAAACAAAAATCTCATAAAATTGTTGTCTTTATGTAAGATGACATGAATAGTAAGTGAAATAGAAGCCTTGATATAGGTGTGAGATAGTACTAGCCCGTAAGCTAACAGACTTAGGGGACACTGTGAGAGTCAATTTTGCAGGTGCTAGATAATATTGTCTTAAATTGATATGGTTGTATCTTAATTGCTAATTGTCTTAAATGAGTTTCATCTTAATTGCAAGTGTCTCAAGTGACCATTTTCTTAAATATAAAGTTTTCTCTTAAAATATTTTTGTCTCAAACTATTTTTGTCTTAAATATAAAGTTTTTTCTTCAAATATTTTTTTCTTAAATTTTTTTTGTCATAAAAATAAATTTTTATCTTAAAATATTTTCCTCTCAAACTGTTTTTGTCTTAGATATAATGTTTTGTCTTAAATTATATGTCTCAAACTATATTTAAGATAATTTGATTGATATTGATTTTTTTTTTTTTTTGTAATCTTAGTAGATCCTTTATATTTTCTATTTATAAACAAAATGCATGTCACAAGATACAGTTTTAGGCCTCAAACTGCCCATAGGAAACCAGGTCTATTGGCCGTCTTAGCGAGGTGTAGGCCATCCAAAACATAAACATACTAAGTCTCTTTCTTACTATCTTCAAGTAGCTAATATCAGTTTTTGGAGTCATACCAATAGTAATAAAGTAAAAGATATCTTCTATCATCTTCAAAAATTAAGACAAGGAGGGTCAAATCTCATTTCAACACACAAAGGAAGTTCAATCAATTTGCATTTGACTCAACAAGAGCCGGATCTTTCACATTGGAGCCAGACGTATCAACATGCTGCATGGTTTGCAATTACTTCTTGATTCTTCCCAAGCGAACACATTGATGGTGCTCGCACAAATTAATTTCCTGAATGGACCTAGTGATATTAGCTAAATTTGAGGCAGCTTTGGGATCTCCCCCTATATTCTGAACAAAAACTATTGCCTTAACTAAAAGGAATTTCAGCCACCAATAAGTATGAATTGAGTGATGGAATAATGATATTCTGCCTCGAGTGTGACTAGGGTCAGTGATGATCGGATTCAGTTTTTCCACAACCAAATCCTCTTCTTCCTCCTACTCGTCTCTTGCATTTCCCTCCCATACATGGATCAGTGACTTATATAACATGGTTTACCATCATAATAAATTTGAAACAAATTCTCCATGACTTCTTTACCCCACTTCCTGCCCCGTTTGGTTGGAGGGGACTTCAGAAACTTGGCTTTTCCTTTTTCCTTTGTTTCATTTTTTATTGAATTTCCTTTCACCATTTTCATGATGGTCCGATCTTCCAACAATTTTCTCGGCTGGAAGGAGTTTCTTGGAAGACCTGTAATAGTGAAAATCATGACAAGTTTAAACCATCCCGAATGAATTTAAAACTGATAGAGAGACCAGGCCCGACTTAATCCATCAACAAATGGAGACTGTAACTTTGACAGACTCTGAAGACTCAACTTATTGACAGAAATCTTATCCTGGTCAGACCCACAAACCAAAGTATACCCATAACGAGAATAGCCCCATAAGCTAGGGTAGACCCTAAAACTAGAGGAGACCTATTACCGAGAGTTGAAGAAAACACCCGAAGCAGAGGAGAACCATTAACCAGAGTTGAAGACAACACCCAAACCAGAGGGTTACCACACATATTCCATTTCCCCGCATTACCTCTAACCCAAAAAACCCTTTCAAAAGTACTAACAATGTTACACTTAAAGAATAAAGTAGTTAAAAAATGAAAGGTAACATAACATCCCACATAACTCAGCAACTGACAACACAAAATAATATTCCAACACTCAGAAGTCACACCTCTAACATTAACATCATTAGAAGCCATTTGATCAATTTCCAACTTCCGATGGTTCAGATTGAAAAGTGAGAAAGGAACAGGGCACCCACAATGGCCAACATGCAAGTTAAAACAACGCCATGCCTTGTCCATGCAGTAAGTTGGCGAGTCCTTACATCTCCATGAATATAACAAAGTAAAAATGGAAGCCCTATTATATAAAGGCCAATTCATAGCCTTCGTGGTTAAGCAATGAGAAATTCTATCTAAGCCTACCAGAACCTGTTTATCTGTATACAAAAAATTCAGAAAAGTAATATTGAATTTTAATATAAAATAACTGAAATAAACAATAATTTTTTAAGACAAAATATTTATGTATTTAAAATACCCTTAATGTAGTGGTGACACAAATACACCTGATATAGTTGATGCTCTCCCTCTGCGCTCGTTTTGCAATCGATTCCTGGGAGCTTCCCATTGGTTTTCTTAATGGCCTCCTTGATATCGCTCAACTTGTATTCGCTTCTCCTATCTGGGTTAGTACCTCCAAACAAACTACCAATGAAAACTACAAATTTTAGCATTGTCTTCCAAAAATGGAAATCATTCATGAGTGATCTTATGATATATGATCACCTTCTTTAAGCGCGCCGAGAATTTCTATATTTTGTCCTAAGGAGAGAACCTTTTGAAAGTATGATTACTCATCAAGATTGAGAGACCAAGTGCCATGCTTCTCTCACTCATGTTCCCAAAATTCATTGCAATCGTTGCTTGGATAGTTTTTTTTAGCTCTTTCTCCAAATATGAAATCTGCAATTTTTCTCATAGCATATCATGATCTTATATGGTAAAGTACATTAGATGTTACTCCTACATATAGAAAGATAGAATTAGTGGCACCTTTGAGTAATCTAATTTTCTGAAGGAATCGCAGAATTGTGGCAATTTGTCCATGAATGAAAAAGTCAAAAGCAGGCTTTCCCATGAAAGGGTAGAAACAACCTTTCCGCGTATCACAAGATGAACCAGGCCAATATATTTACATTCAATCAATTAACATCAACATACACAAAATAAAGAGTAAGGATAAGAATGAATTTCATATTCTGGAATCAGGTGAACCGATAAGTTGGCATCCAAAAGGACGAATTTTCCATCAAGAGAGTCAGTGAATTCTACCAACACGGCCTACATAGGAGAGGAAGGCAATTGTATATTTCAAGAACATGTAACTTTTCTTCCTTCAAGGACACTTGTGCCACCTTCATCTCCTTTATATCTTCTTGTTACAAATAAATTTAATAACTGAGACTTATTTCCACAGTTTGTAATTTAGTAACTGAAAGTTATTTTCTCACTCCCCACGTCATCCAATGGACAAACACTCTTGAAATGCATATACATTCCCGTCGTCTATCTACCTAGGGTTCTTAGAAGTTGAATATGGTGTACTTTTATATTGCTTAGCTATGTAGCTTTTAAAATTTTAAAATTTGGTGATGTATTTATCATTTTTTTTTTAATTTAAATTATATTCTTAATGTATAGATAAATTTAAAATTTTAAAAAAATATTATGTGATATTTATATTAATATATTTTAAAGTTTAGGTTTTGGAGTGTGTTTAATTTTTTTTTTGTTTGGTTAAGAGTTGGGAAAGAAGTTAACAACCCAAGACCCAAAAACATCTCCCGGGAGTGAAAGCTTGCCCTTTACCAAATCCTAACAAGTTATTCCAAGTGACTTACTTTTTTTTAATGAGGATGATGAGTCAATCCACATTTACTGATAGCAAGCAAACATAATTAACCTCACTCCTAGTTTGACAACTAAATTAAAATAAATTTCCCACTTATGAAAAAAGCATATCCTTACCATTAGATAACAAAATGTTTAAATAAATACAAAGTGAATGCACAAGCAGAAAGAGCTGATACTGAACGGATACTGGCATTTGAACAGAAAGTGTGGTGAATACTTCAAACAAGAAGAGGTGGCCATGTAGTGTTTCTATCAATAGGTTTACTTTTGGTGAAAAAATGTGGATTCACAATAATGATCGCGCTATGGCCACTGAGCCCCGTGGTCACGATAGCCAGAACAACGGCCATGGAAAATAGTAGCAACAAGAAATCAACCCCTTCTTGATTTTTAGTAAGTATTAAAGTAGGACTGACATTTAAAACCCTCAGAGTACTATGCATTGGCAGTTTTCTGGGTTTGTTTTCAAAGCTTTTATTAAGTTATATTATATTAGGCCATTTTTTGGGTTTGTTTTCAAAGATTTTATTAAGTTATATTATAGTTCTGTGAAAGAGTCTTTATTATTAAAAAGAGTTCACCGTAGTCTTCTTTCCTTATTACTCAGCATGCAATGTATAATAGTTGAGGGTTTCAATTCTAAATCTCGACTCTTACTCAGTTTCAAGTACTGAAAGGGCGAATGCTGTAAGGTTTACTTTTTGTTTTGGAACAGTTGTTATTTGTTTGGATTGTATGTAATATTTGACACACAATGACCTTTCGCTATTTTAATGATATGAAAGGCTTATTTCCGGGTAAATGTATGAACTTATTCCAGTTCCAGTTTTCGTTATGTTTATTTTCATTTATTCATTCGTATTGATAATATGTAGTTAAGCTCGGCGGTCAGTCTTAACTTTGGTTTCTTGAGAAATAATTGTTTTTCTGTCTTTACAGTAATTTAAAGAATACTCCAGTTTTTAGTTTCTCTGTTTACAGTACATTTTTTTCTACCTTAGGTAATTACTTCGGTGACCGGACCACCTACAGTGTCCGTGTATAACTGTGCTTGAGGGACAATGCGTCCTGGGTTAGGGTTCTACCTTGTACCCTCAACTGACAGTCCCCTCTAATGTTTTATTAAAAGAAACTTCTTTAAGCATGTATATGTGTGATTTTATCTTTACAGGATATAAATATAATCTCCTTCTTTTACACAGTTTTCAATTCATTCCTTTAACTTTTCTATAGTTTATTGAGTATGAATTTTACTGAAAAAATTATATTTATACATGTATCTCGGAAATCTTCTTTTCCCATTTCCTACACCAGACAACCACTGCTATTTAAACTAGAACTTAGATATTCCATTCCTTTCTTGACATAATCACAAAAACTAAGTTTTTAAATAAAATAAAATTTTTGTGCATAATCATATTACCCATACCTGTCCAGGTGATACATAATGAGATAATAATAATAAATATTAGTACCATTCTTTCTCGACACTTTCCTAAAATATACCCACTGTTACTGTCACTAGTAAATAAATACATGTTCACACATAGTGTAAAAGTAATGCAGTGCATTTCTCGCTGAAACACATAGTTACTTATCTGAATTATGCAGTTTATAGCTGTGGTCCTCCCAACCATCAAGAGGGGCGATCACGTCCTCCTCTTGCCCCCATGATCCACTCCTGAAAGGTACGGATTGATAGTGGAATTTATGTTGTGACTTCAGGACTCCTGGTCCAGTCAATATCAGAAATTAAATCAGGAATTGTTGAGTGATTTTCCACTGGTCTCTACCAGCTCAGGAAAATTCTCCACTCTCTCCTTAGTCCATGAACAGAACCCCTACTCTCACTGGGATCAGTCTATTATCCCCATAGGAGCAGGTAACTGTTTCCAACTGTCCAAACCACCTTCCAGTTGTTGGAAAACATTTACCATCATCTTTTAATTTTTTTTATGGAGTCACTTTCCATAACTGATTTTATTATTCATAATTAATCACTAATGAAAATGAATTGAAACATTAATAGTTCCAGTCTTTCCTTAAAACAAATAATTAAAATGTCTTTTAACTAGTTAACAACTAGTTATCATTAAATGCAGTTGTGACAACTCCCCCCTGGAAGTAACACCGTCCTCGATGTTTCATTCTAGCTCGGAAAATAACTTTGGGTAAGCCTCGCGCACAAACCCTTCATCTTCCCAAGTATCCTCATCCGGGCCAAAGTGCTTCCACTGCACTTTAACCTGGGTGATGACTCACTTCCGGAGCATAATTTCTCTTTGGTCAAGTACGTGTTGTGGCTGGACCAGAAACTCGTTGTCCGGCTCTACCTGCAAACAAAAAATTTCCTTGTCAAATTCTCATAAAGAAATCATATTTCAAG
The DNA here is from genome assembly GCA_034641835.2 of Pinus albicaulis. Classification (NCBI taxonomy): domain Eukaryota; kingdom Viridiplantae; phylum Streptophyta; class Pinopsida; order Pinales; family Pinaceae; genus Pinus; species Pinus albicaulis. Next base: position 9,081 of record JAXQQM020082757.1, read on the forward strand.
TTAGGATTTTTAATTCTATCCTACCTGTATATTCTTTTAATGAATTACGTGCTTCAGATCATGCACATAATGCTTCAACAAAGACACATGAAACACATTGTGTACTCGGATGTGACTGGGTAAAGCCAGCCAATAGGACACAGGTCCTACGCTTTCCAAAATTTGGAAAGGTCCACAGAACCTGGGAGCCAACTTGGCACAAGAGGTCCATCGCAAGGTACTCCTCTTGGGTTTGATCCTCACATACACATGGTCTCCTACTTTGAATTCTCAATATGTCCTCTTCTTATCTGCATAGATCTTTTGTTGATCTTGTGCAGCCTTCAAATTTTGTCTTATCTTATTTACTTCTAATTCTATTTCAGCAAGCATTTCTGGTCCCAACATTAATTTTGTTTCGGGACTACTTCAATTTATGGGTGTGCGACACTACCTCCCATATAGGGCTTCGAAAGGGCTCATCTTAAGAGACTCTTGATAACCATTGTTGTAAGCAAATTCAACTAGATGCAAGTAGTCTTCCCATCTGGTTGGATGCTACATCACGTACATGCACAACATATCTTCCAAAACTTGGTTTACCTGCTTTGTTTGACCATCTGTCTGGGGATGATAAGTTGTACTAAAATTTATTTGGGTCCCCAGACCTGTAAACAGAGTCTTCCAAAATGCCGATGTAAAATTTACATCCATGTCCGAGATAACCGTCTTTGGAATACCATGTAGCCTAAAAATTTCTCTCATGAAGATGTCTGCTATCTGTACAATATTGTAAGTAGACTGTACAGGTATAAAATGTGCAGATTTACTCAATCTGTCAACTACCACCATGATGGAGTCATTGTGCCCTTTTTATTGTGGTAAACATGTAATGAAATCTAGGGGTATGACCTCCCACTTCCATTCAGGTACCAGTATGGACTGCAACAATCATGCAAGATGTCGATGCTCCACCTTGACCTACTGACACTCCAAACATTTATTTAGATATTCAGCAATATTTCTGGTATCCTGGGTGTCCTGCATAGTTACTACGATGGTATTCATCCATGATTAACTCTTTAAGTTCCACATGATTTGGTACATACAACTTTCCTCTAAAGGTTAGAATTTGTTCTTGGTTAACTCCATATTCAAAAGTATTTCCTTGTTTTCTGGTCTCTTCCATTTGCTGCCATAGGAATTGATATTCTGGGTCTTTCTGTGCTTCTTATTTTACTTGATCTAAGAATTTATTTTCAAGCTTATTGTAGTAAAGCTCATAGACATAATGTAGATTTCTGCATAAAGCATCAGCCACCCGGTTTTCGTTACCTTTCACGTGCTGAATGTCCATATCAAACTCACTTAGAAATGCATTCCATCCTCCCTGTCTAGATTTTAAATCAGCTTGTTTGAAATAACTAGTCAAGCTGCTATGATCTGTCTTTAGCACAAACTTTTTACCCAGCAAGTAGTGTCTCCATACCCGGAGCACATGTACTATGACTGTTAATTCTAGATCATAGGCTGAGTACCTTTGTTCACGTTCCTTCAACTTTCTTGACTCATATGCCACTACTTTTCCTTCTTGAGATAAAACTGCCCCAACACCCTCCTTACTTGCATCTGTACAAACTTCCAATTCTTTGTTGGGGTCAGCTACCCGCAACACTGGTGCAGAGGACAATAATTGCTTCAGCCTCTCGAAATTGTTTTGGAACTCAACAGTCCACTTAAAGACTTTTCCTTTTCTCTGCAAAGAGGTAATGGGAAAAGAAATTCTGGAAAATCCCTCAATAAATCTCCGATAATACCCAGCTAAACCCATAAAGGATCGAATATCTGCCACATTCTTGGGTACTCGCCATTCCATGATTGTCTTTATTTTCTCTGGATCAGCATCAATCCCTTCTGCTGAAATGACATGGCCTAGGTACTAGATTTATGTTTTAAAGAAATCATATTTGCTGAACTTAGCGTACAACTTGTGTTTTCTTAGCATTTCTAGTACAATCCTTAAATTCTCCTTATGTTCTTCCTAGTTTTTAGAATAGATTAAAATGTCATCTATAATTATAAGTACAAAATTATCCAGGAATGGATGAAATATACCATGTATTAACCTCGTAAAGGTTGCTGGTGCATTTGTTAACCCGAAGGGTAACACCACAAATTCATAATGCCCGTACTTGGTACGGAATGCAGTCTTGCAAATGTTTTCATCCTTGATTCGGATCTGGTGATATCCAGATCTTAAATCTATTTTTGAAAATACAGTGGCCTCCTTCACCTGATCGAACAGATCATCAATCCTTGGTAGAGGATATTTATTTTTAACTGTTAATTTATTGAGCTGTATATAGTCCACGCACATTTGCATGGTTTCATCTTTATTCTTAACAAACAACACTGGTGCTCCCCATGGGGACACACTTGGATGAATATAACCTTTGTCCAACAGTTCTTGTAACTGCATTTTTAACTCAGTTAGTTTTGGAACACTCATTCTGTAAGGAGCCCTTGACACAGGAGATGCTCCTAGCATTAATTCTATATTGAAATCGATATCTCATCTTTGTGGTAATCCAGGAATATTTTTTGGAAAAACATACATGAAATCTTGTACCACTGGTATGTTTTCCATCATAGAAGACTTTTCCTTGGAATTATCATATCCCACCTGATTAGCATATATCTGGCACCCCTTCCTCATACATTTCTTTCATTTGGGATGTTGTAATTGGATGTAGCTGTAGTGGCTTCTTGATTCTCTGAATCTCCTTTTGTGTTCCATCTTGCATTCTGTAATAAATGATCTTTTCCTTGCAGTCCACTAAGGTCCAATGTTTTTCTATCCAATCCATGCCCAGCAAAACATCATAGGACCCTAATGGAAGTATTTTCAGGTCCACATTCAACTGATGTTTTGCAATTTTTAATGTAAAGTTTGGAATCTTGGGATTTACCTTCCTTTTTTCTTCTGCGGCTAGTTGTACCAGCCACGGGTTTTTGAATTTATGCCCTTTTGATTTACAAATTTCCACTATTTTGGGACTAACATAACTTAGTTTGCACCTGGGTCTACCAAAATTGAAACAGATTGAGATAGTAATTTACCTTCCAACTCAATCATTGTTGGCTGATAATCTGTCTGTCGATACTCCAACGCTGCGGTGATATGAGGAATGTTTCACGCCACATCGCCTACTGTAGAGGCGTCCTGCAAATTTGCAACCGTGTCATTTCTTGTTCGTTGTGGCTAGTTTTTATAATAATGTGCCTCACCACACCCCCAACACTGTAGAGGTGCCTTCGTCACCAACCCTTGCTCAGGTTTCCTAGATGCCTCTGTAGGCTTCTCTTCTGCTGGCCAACAGGTTCTTTGATTATTTCTCGCAAAAAATTTTACCCATTTAACTTCACTTAATTATTATAGTTATTTCTTTTGCCTTGAAGCTGGAGTTACTTTTTTTCATTTCTTTGGTCGCCAAAATTGGCTCTCCTGCCCCCTTTAGCCTTGGACAAGTTATAGCACATTGATGCCTTACGAATGGCTTCTTCCATGGTTCTCGGCTTTACAAATTCAATTCGCTCTTTCATATGTGTTGGAAAACTGCTCAGAAATCTTTGCACCTTAGCCTTTTCTTCTCATGATATGGAACATATTGTAAGAGGGAGGTGAAATTGGTCATATACTCGTCCATAGTCATATGTTCCAGCTTCAAGTCATGAAACTCTTTAGCTTTCTCATCGCAGAAACGTTCTATTAAATACTTGTCTTTAAAGTATCGCTGGAACGATTCCCAAGTAAAATCTTCATCCTCAATGCTGCGAACATTCTTTACTTCTTCCCACCACAAAGTGGCTTTCTCTCTTAACTAATATATGGCTAATTTTTCCTTCAGGTTGCTACTGTATTTGTATACCTAAAATTTTTTATTCATGTTCATCAACAATGACTCTTCCACTTCCTCAGCTTCACCATCAAATGTTGGTGGTTTTATTTTCCGAAACTCCCCCTGAAGTTCCACCTTCTGCTTCTTAGCTTCTTGCTGATCTGATAGATTTCCAAACTCTACTTCATTATAGTTTTTGTTTTTATTTCTTCGCTGAGAAGGGCTTCTCTCCACTATGTCAGTGGTGTGTTCCCTTGTTTGTCACTCATCACCCTCTTGCATGTCCCTATCAGCACTAGGGTGTTCCATTTCTTTATTTTTCTTGTCCGACAGGCTCTTAAGTATATTTTCTTGTTCTTGCATCAAGCGCTCGTTATTGCTACGAACTCGCACCATCTCTTCCTATAGTTTTTGTACTGTACTCAATAGTATGCTAGTTTGATGTTATTATTCTTCCAGTAGTCTACTTGTTTGCTGGTGCTGATCGACACTCGTCTGAACCCACATATCTGGGCTCACTACTGGTTGTGTTTGAGGTTCCCCGATGTCGTCGGGTGGTTGTTAAGTTGTTCACCTTCTCATGATGTTTCTTGTTATGCTTATATTCTATGCATAAGTATACACACAACGTAAATTGTTAGTTGACCTTTAGGGTCCCAGCGTATGAACGTTGCTCTGATACCACTTGTAACACACACACATACCAAACAAAAAAAAAAATTACTTCTTACTTTACCCAAAACTATACTTACTATTCTACATTGAATTACACTATTATAATTCTACAAACCCACCATTGCCAATTTTTATAAGAGAACAACTCTAATTTTAATCAACATACAACTTTAACCTTCGCACACCATGGGAAGTCTTGCCATCATATATGTATTTTGATTAAGTTTTAATGTATTAAATTGGCAGCATCAATCTTTAATGTTGCGTATGATTTTCAACCCTCCTAAGGCAAGATATTTTTCGCCTTGATATAACTGAGGTAAACCTGGCACGTTATGGAAATCAAATGCAGCAGGTACTGGATATTAATACCACTGAACAGAGGTGTGAGTCATCGCGATCTTTGTGTTTTCAATGAACTTACCTGAGATCTTCACCGTTGTTTTCTAGGCAATTAATGGACATTATTTTGGGGAGGAATTCACATTGTAAACCCTGCCAACACTAGGTTTAACCAGCCTTTGTCTCTGTGTTGGTGAATTATCTCTTTCGCTCTGAGAATTTTATTTCTAAGGTTGTGCTTCTGAGCTTCGGCTCCACCATTACTAATACTTTCACATCGATATGGGAGGACCTCAAAGGTGAAACGTCCATATGCTTGGCAGCAGATGGTTTTGAGGTTCCAATTGCCGAACGCCAAGAGCTACAATGTATTGAGACCTCCGTTGTCATGGCTATCTTTGCCATTTTCATTCCTATGCTCTTTCCTGCAGCTCAAGTAACATTACTTCAGCTTCCCTGGCTTATACGAACTTTTATTTTTATGCATATTTAATCTCAGGGATTAATCTCTTATTTTTTAGTTCCTTATCAACTCTGTTTCATGGTGTCAAAGGATTTCTGCTCAAGAATTTATTGGTCATGGTGAATATCTTCTTCACAATTATAATTACCATATAATACCCCAATTTGATTTAACACAAAAATATATTTTTGGGATAGTTTTATGCTTGACGTCTAGAACACTCTCCTTATTGTGTTTTAATTTGCACGACTATTGTTTTCAGGTCTTCTCCTTCTCTGACGACCGCTCTCATGCTTCAAAATATCACTTTGAGTTTCCATATAATTCGATGCATGGCTAATACATTGCTCTCACCTTGAGGTACTCATAATGTCTGCACTCGGACTCATAAGTCTAACTATCTGAAGCGAATCTTCTAGAATTTTGTATATGGGTTTAGAAACCCCTTTCTCAACTCTGTCTATTGAGTAGACTGTCGGCATTATTTATGCTATGATTCAGTTTATATCTATATTGTGAAATTTTAATAGATAGTTTCCGGCTAGAACCCTTGGGCCTCGTATATTTTTTTCCTCTGCTGTGTTAAATTTCATGTATATTATTAATAAGGGTTCACTGTGATCTTCCTTCCTTTTACTCAACATGCAAAGTAGTATAGTTGAGGGTTCAATTCTAAATCTCGACTCTTACTAAGTTGAAGTATTAAAATGGAGAATGCCATAAGGTTTACTTGTTGTTTTGGAATAGATATTATTTGTTTGGACTATATGTAATATTTGACACACAGTGACCTTTCGCTATTTTAATGATATGAAAGGCTTATTTCCGAAAATGTATGAAATTATTCCAGTTCCAGTTTTCATTATGTTTATTTTCATTTATTCATTCGTATTGATAATATGTATTTAAGCTCGATAATCAAACTTAACTCTGATTTCTTGAGAAATAATTGTTTTCTGTCTTCACATTTTTTTAAAGAATACTCCAGTTTTAGTTTCTGTATTTACAATACATTTTTTCCTACCTTAGGTAATTACTTCGGTGACCAGACCACCTATAATGTCCATGTATAGATGTGCTTGAGGGACAATACATCCTGGGTTAGGGTTCTACCGTGTACCCTCTACCCACAATCCCATCTAATGTTTTATCAAAAGAAACTTCTTTAAGCATGTATATGTGTGATTTTATCTTTACAGGATATAAATATAATATCCTTATTTTACACAATTTTTAGTTCATTCCTTTAACTTATCTATAGTTTACTGAGTATGAATTTTACTGAAAAATTTATATTTATACATGTATCTCGGAAATCTTCTTTTCCCATTTCCTACACCCAACAGCCACTGCTGTTTAAAATGGAACTTAGATATTCCATTCCTATCTTGACATAATCACAAATATTAATTTTTAAATGAAATGAAAGTTTGCATAATCATATTACCCATACTTGTCCAGGTGATACATAATGATATAATAATAATAAATATTATTACCATTCTTTCTCAACACTTTCCTAAAATATACCCACTATTACTTTCACTAGTAAATAAATACCTGTTCACACATAGTGTAAAAGTAATGCAGTGCTTAACTCACTGAAACACACAGTTACTTATATGAATTATGCAGTTTATAGTTGTGGTCCTCCCAACCATCAAGAGGGGTAATCACGTCCTCCTCTTGCCCCTGTGCTCCACTCCTAAAAGGTATGGGTTGAAAGTGGAATTTCTATTGTGACCTCAGGACTCCTAGTCCAGTCAGTATTAGAAATTAAATCAGGATTTGCTGAGTGATTTTTCACTAGTCTCTACCAGCTCAGGAAAATTCTCCACTCACTCCTTAATCCATCAACCGAACCCCTACTCCTCACTGGGATTAGTCTCTTATCCCTAGAGGAGTAGGTAACTGTTTCCAACTGTCCAAACCACCTTTCAATTCTTGGAAAACATTTATCATTAGTTTTTTTTTTTTTTTATGGAGTCACTTTCCATAACTGATTTTATTATTCATAATTAATCACAAATGAAAATAATTTTATTTTTTAACAAAACATTAAGAGTTCCATTCTTTTCTTAAAACAAATAATTAAAATGTATTTTAACTATTTAACAACTAGTAATCATTAAATGCAGCCGTCACAGGGTGTGAAGAGCTGAGGAGCACAAAGGAAAAGGACAGTGTAAGTGAAAAGGATTAATATTTGGAATAGAATAATTTTATTTGAAAGTAAAATAAAGGTAGAAAAAATAATTAAGAATGAGTATGGTTTAGGAATGATATTTGAAATTATTGGTTGTGACGATGAGATTACATAAATAAAGAGGTATTTATGCAAATTAATATGTTAACTAGTAATATGAAACACTCACAATTGTTAAAATGTTTTCAAAAATCTAATTATTTGGTGGGTATTATTGCTGGCACTATATAACCCATCTTATTGAACTTCTTCCACATAATAAGGAACATGGCATGGAGAGAAAGGAAGCTATAGTAAATCAACAAATATATGAGAGATGTGGTTCTTTTATCATCCATTGTTGATGATAAAAATAGATGTTTGATCCTATAAATGGAAATGAGTGAAAATCAAGGAAAATGATGATGGTGAATTCATTATTTCCATTAGGGGTAAGATGGGGTAATTATATGGTTAGGTTGTGAAGAGAAACAATTTCAATAGTTGAAGATGGTTTAAGAGACACAAAAATAATAGAGAAATTAGATTACTGATCAATCTATATAGATTTTAACATGTTTTACCTTTTAAGGATCCTCATTTTATAACATCATGGTTGGGGTCTTACGATAGTGGCACCTTTATGGATGGAAAGAAGATAAAGGATTGGCGCCAAGGTTAAGGTAAATGCATGTTCGAAATGGACTAGTGTTTGAGGAAGGGTGTGGTTTAGTTCTAAAGCTAGTGATAGGGTTAGGGTTAGGGCGATAGAAGAGTGTGAAGTAATTAAAGGTCTCTTCTTGAATTTCTCTTCAACAACTAGGCCACAAATAATGCCTTGGTTTAGAGAAATACTTTAAAGAAAATATATTTTATTTTGAAAAGTAGTAAGATATCTAGAATTGAATTTGATCATAAGTAATTATTCTAGAATGTGGATATGAAATTCAAGACAAATCTTAATGAGTTCCTTGATATAAACTAATGGGACCTTTGTATTAGATCATTGTGCAAATACGACCACCTAACCATTAAGTTAGATATACAACCTACACATTTTCAAGGTTTGACATAATATGTCCTATGAAGTAATGTATGTGGGAGTATCATTCACATCATGCTATTTATTGAGTTCTACAAATATCTCCACAAGGACATGGTGATATTTACACCATGCTGAAGTGAATCCCTCTAAATGTCTAAATGGAAAGTGGATGCATTAGTCCTGGGTTGTAATCTTAGGGATTCAATAAGATTCTTAACAAATTACTGTATGATGTTGAATAGATATGTGTTTTGAGAAATCATGGAGAAAGATGTTATGTAAGAGGAGAAGAGGAACTAAGTGATGGATCTATTAAGGGTTGTGTCAATAGGGAATTTAAGACCTAAAATGATTTGAAGGTAGCGACGTTGTCAAACATTGAATAATAACGTGGAGTGAGAAGGAACACAAGGGAATTATTGGAGTAGCATGGTGGCCTCAAAAGATTCCAAAGGTCACTAGATCTTGGTAAAATGTGAGTCCAAATGGACGAAAAAATATATATTTTTCAAAACAATTATCTAGGTGGAGCTAATACCCCAGACAAATAGCTATAGAATATAGTTATGGTGGAGGATAAATCTCAATGTAATCCAAAAACTTGAGACTTTTGAGATGAGAAAAAGGAATATATTGTGTGGGATGGGATAAAGGCATCTAAAGAACCTAACACTTGAGTGAAAAGGGGTTCATAAGATCTTATTGATTTAATAACAACTGATAAGACATAAATGACCTAAAAAAGAAATCACAAATGAATGAAAATGTATAATTGATTTAAAAACAAAGTTGGCATAAAACTATAAAAAACCCAAAAAATTAAAATGGATAAAAAATTACTACTTACTCTACCGATAATGTATATTCCCTACTCATAGATTTATCTAACTCATCAAATCAAAATGTTATCCTAAAAATGAACATTACTCAAAACTAAAAAAATTATATATATATATATATATATATATATATATATATATATATAATACTATAACTAACTATCAAAATAAACCAAAAATTAAAAAAAAAACAAAATTATATATATACAAAAATAAAAAAAATACTACAACTAACTATCAAAATAAACCACAGTATATTAATTAATGAATGCGTAAAGATCCCAAAGAAAGTCTGCATCCCAAAGGAGGAGGAGCTTTCATTCTCGGAGATAGATAGCTAAGCCAGTTGTCTAGCTTTCTTTGCACATTAAGTTAAGCCACTATGCCCGGTTGACCTCCTTTTTCCATGTTATAATTAATATTAGTTGCAAATCTCTCACGCACGAGATAATTACAATGTTAAAGTAGGATGACAGAATTTTGATCTGCATGTCGCAATACTAGAAATTATAAATGGTAGGAAATGTTAAATGCCTATATCACAGGGTTATTTGATACTCTCAGTTATGCAAACATTTTAAATTCCATACAATTTACTACATACCCTATTTTTTATATTATTTCACATCCATGAATCCCTATGCCGTAATATTTCCATACTATTCCACATGCATAAATCACTGCATAATACCCTATTTTTTATATTATTTCACATCCATGAATCCCTATGCCGTAATATTTCCATACTATTCCACATGCATAAATCACTGCATATCATTCTAATTATAATTCTAAATGTTAAATCCAATCCGCATAAACATGAAGTCAAAACATAAAGTGTACACAACATGATGCTTTTATAGTCTTTAGATCTTGTTCGGTGGGTAAGCACCATTTTGATCTTTACTGTATTGGACTTTCGTAGTTTGTCTTTTAACTTAGCATTTTTCTTTCTAATTGAATATTGATCTTTAGTTAATGCTTTACTTTCCAGTAAAAAACACGGTAGTTAAACAGAAATTAGTATTATTATTAATGGCTGAAGAAGAGAAAATAACGTTGAAATTGATGATTCCTTAAAAACTGGGCTGTCTATCATGTTGAAACCGGGTTTGCACGGGATGAAGTGGATGGTCAATCTACTAATTATTTTCTTACTATATTTCAGACATTTTATAGTCTATTTCAGAATATTAGGATTCTGTGGATGATATTTTCTTTATTTTTTCTTGATAGGATTCCATGTGGATTCTGTATAAACCTATCAGATTTTAGGTTTTACCTTCTTTCTTTCTCTCTTTTTTTTATTTCTGACCAAGTGATATATCTATATATCTATATATCTATAGAAAAGAGAACCAACACTTTTTATGATGGTCGTAATTGTTACATTCTATTTATATTTATATAATACACGATCAGCAATATTCTGTATCAAGCAGGTTCCATATGATTGTGCTAATTGTTATTCTATCTTTCTAGTTTGTACCGAACACTATCAGACATATTCTATATCAACCAAATTCTATATGCGTACTAAATATTACATTAGTCATATTTCATATATATTTTCATAATTTAGTTGTGACATATTTCTTATTAGGAGTTCAATTATTTCATTGTTCTTTCATGAGTGGCTTGTGCGTAACTAGTCGTTCACTGTATCTGCTATAAATAATGAAGACTGATCTGGAGATGATATCAATCCATATTTTGGCATATGATTATTTTTGATATTCCTAAAAATGTGTTAAGCAAGAAATAAACCCTAATATGTCTGATATTCAATATTTCTGAGAGTCTTGAAAAAGTGTAAGGTAGAAATAAACCCTAAAGGCGTATATGTTGTAGAAATAAGATACGCACCCGGAAGCCGATGGGTATTCGAGCAGCTTCCCAGTTTCAGAAAAGATGACGACACCCACGTTTGCATCGCAAAGTATTGACAACTCCTCAGCCTTCTTCAGCAACCCACGTCGTCTCTTTTTAAAACTTGCGTTCCTGCTCACTGCATTTTCTATCCTTCTTATTTCTCTTTTTTTTAATCTTCGGTCCATCTGTTGAAAATAACCAAGCATAGAGTTTAGGCTTTTGTGATGTGATCGATTTTGAATTAGTATTTTTGGATTTATTACATTATGTTTTTTTTGTGGCTCAGTGTTTTGATGATGAATCATACTCTTAACCTATATAAAAACACATATTGTGATGGATTTGGAAATAGTAGATCAGATTTTGATTTAATAATTCCGGATCCATTACAAAGCAAGATCCTTTGAGCGTTTTGATGAGGAGCCACATTCATTAACACAAAAAAATCTAAAACCTGAATTTGAAGGTATTAAATCAAAATAACCAAGCAGTCACAGTTATCACAAACTTGTAAATAAACACAACCAGCACACTAGAAAAACACTGTTACAGGATTTCTTACCTTCGGACAAGGATCCGTGGAAGCCCAAAATTAGTATCGCAGCGCCCAGGAGGAAACTAGTCTTCGTAAGTTATAGGAGGTCAAGTGATTATAAAGGCAGAAGAGTGGTGTCGAAATTATTTAGCACGTCCACTGACTATCTACAGAAAGAATCACACAATAATCCGATCCAATCGTTGCAGGCAATCTATTTCAAGGAATAAAATTAGCCCTTTCCCTTCCTCTGATCGCATTGAAAGCCGTGAGATTCCAATGGTAGGTGAGGTCTTTTAATCGCAGTACTAGCTCTGGGATTGGATTTTGACTTACTATTTTTTTTGTGTGGCTGTCTATGGAAGCTGAGAGAAGGGCTGAGAAAATGAAGTTCACGAGTTCGAATAAAATACAATTATTTTGTACGATTGGCAGAGTGAGATTTGCTTTAGAACAGTGTCTTGTGTTAGACTTCGAGACGGTGGGGTGCATGCGTTGCTATCAAGTAGTCCTGCACCCAATTTTTTGGGACCTAAAACGAGCTTTTCTCTTCACCCATTGCAGTCAGACTGCAATGTGGGTACAAATTCTCATTACATACTCATGTGTTACACCACTTGGTATGTACTCAAATCGGCAGGACAATTAAAACTCCGGACTGCATGCTGCCAAAATTTGATTTGAACCACCTAACAAAACATAATACTTTTCAGAGAAAATACAAGGATAGCATTTGGAAGCTCTCAAAAAGGCATTCAAAAGCTCTCTTTAAGTAGCTGGTGATATGGCTTCAGCACGCATTGCCGTGGTCGTATCCATTCCACGTACAAATTTCCTTTTTTGTATCAATGGCCGAGTTGTCGCATTTATACCGCTTCAATCCATTTGGTTGTCATACCAGATTAAGTAAGTGGAAAAATGGGTGTGGTGGACGATTGTCTATTGTATTCCACCCCTCCCCACGAAGCTCGCTGTGACATGTTTGTAATGTTATCTATTTCATTTCAATCAGAACCACAGATCTATCACGACCACAGATTTAGCTAGAAGTTCAAATAGAGTATTAAATCTCTTATCATTACAAGAAGAAAAGTTATTTAGTCTCACTAGACGATTAAATCTCTTATCATTACAAGAAGAAGAGTTATTTAGTCTCACTATTAGTACTATTATTTTGGATTTGAAATCTTCATTTTCTAAACAGTGGTGCAAAGTGGTGATAATGTGGGGATAGACAAATGGTGCTATGTTTTCTGGTGCAAAAATGGAGTTACTATAAAATATTAAATTTGATGTTAAATGCCTATGTGGAATTTCATGGTGTATGGTAGAAACCATCAAAAACCCATCTGTGGATCAACATATTGTGTTGCAAAGCACAAGAACCAATTTTGGAAAAATAAAAAATTTATCATAAAGATATCAAAATTATTATTATAATAATAAATTGTATATGGTTCAAAATAACATAAAATAAAAAATAATGCAAAAAATAACCTCTTTTATTTACAAAGGTTATATATTTCCAAGGTTTAAAGTTAGACTAAGAAGTTGTATTTGTTAATTTAGAAGCTACCTGTCTGTGAGTTTGGATCCTGGGAAGAGTTTGATTTTATTAGCAAAGAGAAAAATTTTACCATTTTCTTATGGTTAAATCCAATTACCATAAATATATTTAATTTAAATTAAATGTACTAACACAATTGAAATATCCCCTAGTTGCATCCAAAAAATTTAATTCATTGTGTACAATAAGACTATGGTAGCTTTTTGTACTTATCATTTTGATCAACATGCTATTGATCATGTAGATGAATCATTGCAATCTTTCAAAATTCAAATAAATAAAAGTTTTAAGAAGTATCATTTCAGTTCCAATCTTGAAAGAATTTTTTTTAAGTGAAAACTTCAAGATGGCATGATATTTAATCTTGGTTTTTCTAATCTATTATATATCTTTCTAATTACCAAAAAAAAAATTATACAGATATATTTCACATTAAATGAATAATTGCAAAGAAATAATAACAATATATAAAATTTTAAGTATACTATACAACAAGCAAACAATCTAAGTATATAAAGAAGAGAACATATAATGAAGGAAAATAAAAGTTTGATTTTTTATCAAATTTATAATTCAAATATATAAAAATATATAACTATTGAAACTACTATTTAACATAATAGAAACGTTTCAAATACTTTTTTTTTTCATAGGAGTCTAATAAAAAAATGCATCAACTAAAGTAGACATGATAACAAGAGTAATTAAAACTAAGAAACCTACACAATATTTATGTAAATGTTATGTTATTGCTCCAATTTTGATTATCAAAAAATAACTTTTCATTTATTAATATAATGAAATGTCCTAAGTGTATTGAAATTTGTTTATTATGAAATATGAAAAAAATGAAGCTAATAATTAATTTGAAATCATGTGTATTCTTCATCCTTAAATAATATTCAGAAATTTTGTGGCGTCACCTACATGGAAAAAAAATGATGATGATGATGGTTAAAGTCCACTAAGACCAATCTTTGGTCTATCAGATGTAAAGAAAAGAGTTATTTAGTTTGATTTAAGATTTTATTCCTATGCTCAAAAAGCTTGGAGAGAAGCCTCCCGAGCTCACTATAATTTTGACATCTTGAAAGGCTAGGAAGGTCAGTATTGCAACAAAGATTATGAAATTGAGCTCTAATGTGGTTGTACGCGGGGCACTCTACTAGGAAGTGATTTTCATCCTCGATGTTCATATTCTCACAGAGATGGTAGATCCTTTCCATCCATGGTGTTTTAGGAATTGTCCAACGACCTATTTCACTATGGAGATCATGAGAGTTCGTTCTAATATTGGATATATTAATTTTCTTCTTTGAGCTAGTTAAAGAAGAGAGATACTTTTGATCTTCTTGCGTGGGGTTGATGACCTCCTTATAATATCTTAATTTTATTTTAGCTGCTAGATCTTTCTCACACCACATTTTTTTCTTTGAACTTAGAAGTAACAATTTTTTAATGTTATTAATATTTTGGAATGAAACATTCTCGTCGATCTCCCAATGGTTTAACCAGGCTGTAGTGTATTTATGCCAACCTCGTTTAAGCCTTAGGTGGTTTTGGCTGGAATTTAAAACTAGCTTAGGAAGTCTATGGTCTCCTATGTTATTGAGCTTGTGCTTGTACAAAAGAAGCCTAGTTATAGCTATGCTCTCGATAGGGGAAAGACTCACTTCTATAAGGAGAATAGGATAGGGTGTATTTATTTTAATTTTAAGGTTATATGTCATAAAACGCTTCTAGATTTGCTCAATATTTCTCCAGGATTCTCTAGAGATGCTACAACCCAAAACCTCACATCCATATAAGATAAAAAGAGTGACTAAAGTTTCAAAGATGAACTTATTTCTATCCCACATTACGAGGTTTGTTGTTTTACAATTATTTTCAAGACCAAAATAAGATTTCCACCCCCCATTAATCCTTTTCTGAATGTTATAGTTCCACTTGAGCGAGTGGTGAATATCAATTCCCAAGTACTTGTAAGAAGACACTTCCTCCAAGTTACTATTTTCATACATAAAATTAGCGTAAGTGTCCTTCTTGGATTTGATAATCATAACTCTTGTTTTGTCAGTGTTAATAGACATACCCATGGTAGAGCAGAAATCCTTAAGAAGTCTAAGTTGCCTATCAAGATCAGATGGGCACCTTGTGAGAAGAACAATATCGTCAGCATAGAGAGGAAGGATAATGACTATCCCAGCTAAGATCGTGCCAGCACATCCTGCTTCCTCTAAATAACCTTCTAGCTTGTCGATGTAAATGCCAAATAGGGTAGGGGAGAGGGGGCAACCTTGTTTAACTCCGATATTACACTTAATATCTTTCGACCACCCCTCATTGCTCTTTAACTTGGAAACTACATTCTAGTATAATCTTATAGCAGCCGCTCTTAGCTCGAAAGGAACATTTAGCTCTTCTAATCTATTCCATAAGTTGTTTCTAGGAACTGTATCGAAATTCTTTCTAAAGTCCACAAAGCAACATAAGAGATTGGATTTATCATTGCAACATTCCTTCACAATGATCCTAAGCGTAACAAGGTGGTCCGTTGTTGAATACTGCCTTCTAAAACCCACTTGGCCTTTAGCCTGCTTACCTTCACTTTCAAGCCAAATGCTCAACTTCAATTGAATTGGAATAAACCATAAAAAGTGTACGCATTTAATGGTATTTTATAACTAAACGTAATTAATAATATTTAAACTTAATAATATTATACAAATTAAAACCTATTTTTAAATTAAAAAAATATATTAAAATTATAAAACATGTTTATATTTATTTATTTATTTAAATCATTAAAATAAAAATTTAAATAATATAATAATAAAAATAATCTTGGAGGTAGTTCAATTAACAATGTTTTTGAAAATGATGTATTATGTTTCAAATAATTTTAGGTTTGAAACTCTTGAGGTTGGGAGTGAGCATGTTGGGAGTAGTGTGGCTCACTTAAAGGTTATAATGGTAACAATTAGAATAAACACATTTCACACAAATAAAAGACTATCATAATTGCCAATTCCTCCACATATATATTTTAAGTTTTTTTTTCACATTATAGTGTTTAAAATGATATAAGAATAAAATATATTATTTTAATACTTTGATTACTTATGTAATAATGTGTTATTCTCTTTACTTTGATTTAGCAATGAAAAGCCATGTTGTTATAAACAAATAAAATGGAAAAAAACTGATAATATGTCTAATTTCATAAATGGAAATTGAAATAAATTATATATATATATATATATATATATATATATATATAATAAACATACAAATAAATAAATAAAATAACTACGAAATATTTCTTTATAAAAAATAAAAATAAAAACAAACAAACAATAACATGCAAGCATTACCAGGCTACCATGTCACAAAACAATAAAAAGGAACTGAAACAAATTGATATTAGCACATTTAAAGAAGTAAAATGCAAGCATAACGAGGCTATCTTGTCTTTGGAACTTTATCTCTTCTCTTCTCTTTCCTTTTCATGAAGTAAAAATAAATAATGGAGAAATGATTACTTTGATTGAATTAAAATAAAAAATAAAAAATTAGCTAAATAGGAAAGGCATATTTAGGAAAGACATATTTCATAGAGCAGCATGCAAGAATACCTTAGTGACCGAAATTAAATTTTGATGAAAGCAGCTCTTCAATTTCACATGTCGACAAAAGTTTCATACTTACTAACAAAGTATGAAACTTCATACCTCCACAGAAACAACCGCTCTTCCATACTTTCTAACAACGGTTTCCAAAAATTCTTAAACAATGCTTTCTAATCGCAGACCCACCTTCACCCAACCTCATCCACCAGAAGAGCTCACGAGATCCTCAATTGCCCAATAGTCTGAAAATAGTGCAGGCAATGTTAATGGAGATGAAGATTAGGTAGAAGTGTGCAAATATATATTTCCAAAAAAATGAAGGGAAATGTTTGGAATTTTTATATATGGAAAGAAGAAGTGGGAATTTATTTTCAATTGTTAAGTTTGTTTTAAATTGCAATTTTTTTCTTATTTTACATTAAACTGCTAATTTTTATCTTCATTATTAATTTGATCTGCAATTACTAATTGTTAATTTTTATATTTAATTATTAATTTATTATTTTTAAAATTTATATCAGACAATTATGTGTATCAAACAATACCAAAAGATAAAAACCAAATTACTAATTGTTAATTTTTATATTTATTTACCAACTCACTAATTTTGAAAGTTATATGTGATAATTATTTGTATCAAACAATAAGAAAAGTTTTAAAAAAAAATCACATGTTTTTTTGGTAACACTGTTTTTTTCATAGTATGCTCCACTTATAAATCATTCTATATATTGTCATTATAAGGCTAACTTGTTAGTATTACACAATGCGGGATTCCTACAAAAAAATAAGAATTTTCAATTATGAAATTATCCATATACAAAATCACATAATGGAAGTTCCATTTCCTTTTGTTTTATGTGGCCGCCATAGTGTTTAATCTATTTTTCTGTCATTTTCTTTGTTTTTGACATTGACATATATAAATTGGTATAATGATCTTTATTTTAATACATTATTGATGAGAGGAATTTCAATATTCCTATGCTTATTTAAAGGGGCATATTTTAACGCATAACAAACTTATTGTATTTTCAAAAATGATGCTCCTTTCCTCTAAACTCAAAACCTACATGTATAAGACTTTAGGAGATGTGTAATTCACTTATACTTCCACTATCTAAGAGATTGACTTATCATAACCCATAATCTTTAGCACTTTAGATTGGATTTATATCATTTTTCTCAGTAAATAAAACACTAACAATCCTTGTTTACATATTTGAACTATAAAGGAAAAGGTTTCTATAAAACTAGTGGTGGAAAAGATGGATTCCTTTGAAAGATATTATTCTTTCAAAGTATTGTATAAATCCTCTATAAAAATTCTTTTGAAACTACAATATTAGTATGGTGTGTGGAATTCGATGAAGTAAAAGGATGCAAAATTTGAGAAAGATATCTTGAGATATGAATACTTTAAAAACTTATCATGGCCACTATAAAACTCTATATTTCCTATGTTTTGGGATGCAAGAAGGATTGATTTCATAGCCTAATGATCTTGAATGATAATTAGAGTAGTGTAAATTCACAATATTTTATGTCGTAAGAATTAATTTTTAGCGGAATTAAGGGATTAGGGTAGTTGCATTCTATCATCATCAAGAGAGTCCCCAAGATTTAT